>JAOTQJ010175126.1:0-24320 GCA_025642045.1 Solanum sejunctum | reverse complement strand
GGGTTCGCTGTTTGCAGGTGGGGTTGGTTAGAAAAACAGAGGAAACTCTGTTGAAATTTTGTGAAATACTTTAGCTGTCGTGAATGAAAATTTGGTATAGTGTATGTCTGGGTGCCCTATCGGCACCAATCACGTCCCCTGAGTTGGGTCGTGACACAATTCTGGTGTTTGATCTCCTGTCTTGTTTATTCTTTGAAAAATCAATTTGTTTTTATCTTTTCATATATATTAGTTATATGTTTCATGTTTCTTTTGTCTGAAGTTTATAATGATTATATATGGGTACTGCTAGTTCTCGTTTTTTAAGTATTACAGGTTCTATTTTTTAATCAAGATATGAAGAGTAGCCTGGGAAAGGGGACGGATTCGAAGGGCCTTGAAGATTTTTTTTAGTTATGTTATGTTGTATTTTATTTTCATGTCTTAAATGATGTAACAATAATAGTGGAAAACAGGGGATCTAATTTAAAAGGGGGAGGAAAATTACAAGCTAAATATTTTTCTATATTTTTATTTTATTTATTTATTTATTTGCTAAACTAATCTGTAGGTGATGTTTTCATATAAGAAATCTTAATCTAGGAATTAATTTATATAAAAAAAAACATGTATATTAATTGATTTAGATATGATTAACATGAAAAGGTAATCAAAATAAGTATGTTTTGAACAAATATTCTGAGATATCATGCCTATAGAGTTTTGTATTATTTTTAGATACCATACCTATAGGTTTTCACAAGTTTGTCTTTTCTTCGCATGTTTAAAAAGTATGATATCATGTCTTGTAGATTTTTTTTCAAAGCATGTGTTGACTTATTCCATTTTATTTGTGTTTCAGAAAGCATGCTCTTAGGATTTAATAATTTTTAAATCATGCTTTTAAGTTTTTAATTATTTTTCACATATTATATGTCACTGTTTGCAATAGAAATCACGATTTTAGATTATTTATTATTTTTTTAGAAATTATGCTTTTAGGCTGCTAATTGATTTTCTTTATTTATTTATTTAATTCTAGAAATCATACCTTTAGGATTTAATACTTTCATATGTTTAGAAATCATGCTTTTAGGATTTAATACTTTCATATGTTTAGAAATCATGCTTTTGGGATTTAATACTTGCATGTGTTTAGAAATCATGCTTTTAGGATTCAATACTTTCATATGTTTAGAAATTATGCCTATAGGATTTTATCTTTTTTCAAACTTAAATGCCTTCTACGAAATTTTGAAAATACTAAAAATATTATTTTAATAAGCATTTTCAACATATTATTTTCAAATATTTGTTAAGTTTTAATGTTATGCATACACTTAGTAAATCTAGACTCTTGTTTGTGTTTTCAAGCATGTTAAGTAATATGTTTGGAGGCTATTTGAGACTCTACGTGCTAACTGTTGTCCTAATTGCTTTGTTTGATGCGCACGAGGTGCTTTAGGAAGCTCTATAGGAAAACTACGTCCTCAAGCTCGAGGTTTCAATTTCTTCCCAATAGTACCTTTATTGACTTCGGCTTTACTAATGACTAAATTGGTTTCGCATATTCTCTTTAAATTTAGAACTACCAAAATTGGAAAAGTCTAAGGCCTCTTGGACCATAGGAAGTTAGGCACTTTAGGAAGACATTAGATTTTTTTTTTCATTTCTTTAGTGCGCGTTCAGGTAAATAAGAAAATCAACTTAGGAGGGGTAGGGGTACATAAGACCCTTAGAAAGGATAATCTAAAGCTCGAGCTTTAATAGGATGGAACTTTGATTTTCGTCCATAGGCTTAAATAAGACGTGTGAGCTAAATGACAAAATCTAATTTTGTCTTCCTGAAGCAAAAGCCGAGTAAACTGATTCGAGTGGCAATAAATCACTTAGTTTAATTTTTCCTCTTTTTTGTTTATTCTTAATTATTTGGGGTAGATAGATTTATTTTCTGTCATTATTTATCTGTTTATTTTCTTTCCTATTTGTTTAAATTCTCACTTAAGTTTTTAGGATAAATTTCTCAAAATAAGTGACCTTTTTTAAATTTTCAACCCCCACATAAATTATGAGATATGGCCGGAACCCTTATTTGCAGACCTCGAAGGATGCCTAACACCTTTCTTTCGAGGTAACTTGAACCCTTACCTGACTTTTGGTTGACCTTAGGCTTAGACTTAGTTTTTATATAGAATGGTGTCCTAATGCACCTTAAGTTGATTAGGTGGAGACTCTTCAATTAACTTATTTTCAAACCTTAAAAGAGTCGTTGCAAAGACGTCATTCAGGTTCCCATTTCTTCGTGAGAAAAAATGAGGCACAACAATGGCTATGATAGATCAGTGATCATTTTACCAAAAAACTACTTTAATGAGGGGTGGGGAGATTTAACCCTTAAAATACACAACTTTATTTCTCAAAATTCCAGTCTACAAGAGTCGAACTTAGAGAAAAGAGGTCTTAGTTCATTGAGACTCAAGGGATAGGAAAGTTATAAAGAAATATTACAAAGAATGAAATGGTGCAATAGAGACCAAAGTCATACATTGGCATCATCTTTAGGAGGTGACAAGTGTCCTCTGAGTAGAAGTCAGGTTGGCAGATTCCCTAACTGTAATAAAATACCCATGAGAACTAAAGTAAGAAATTGGGCTCAGCATACCTAGAAGGGTATTCATAATCTACAGATCCATGACATGATTAGAACCCAATTCTTGTTCGAGTTTCAATCAAGACGCGATGCATAGCAAAGTTTTCAAGGCAACTAAAGATGGATTAATCAACCTCTGCTCTTAGAATGATGGAAGTCAACAACTGGAGCCTTCCACGCTGATACCATCTTTGATTGGTTTAGATTTAGATTCTAGGGCTCCCCTTACAGCTTTGGAACGATAATGTGTTGAAGTAAATCGAAGACCTATGTTGTGGATGGCTTGACACGGAGGAAGAAACACAACTAAAGAACGATTTGAGATAGGCTTGGCTTCACATTGTGGGCTCAAGAGAGAAAATCCCTTCCAACGTTGAGATTAGCAATAATGATCTTATTCTTACTCTTGCAATCTGAATCAAAGCTTCAACGATATGCAAGAAGAAGAAAGATGACGGGCTATGGGATAGAGAAGTTTGTACGAGGAGTGAGAAAGGGAAAGCTATTTATAGCTTTAGTCTGCAATTAAAAGAGACAGAAGAGAGATTTATGGATAAAAATTCAAATTTTTATCTAGTATACAAACAGAAAACAGTTGTTCTCAGTACTTTAGTGCTCAGAAATCACATGGATACTACAAGGCACGTGGTTTCACATGTGAGGAGGTGGACCCAGAAGAAGCCGAGAGTTTAAAAGGGTCTTGGGTTTGTGGGAAATATTTTGGGCCTCTTAATGCACAAACTTTAAAAACCCAAAGTATGACTTCATCATAGGAATAAACCTAGATCCCCTTCCAATATCTGCTCAAGAAAAACAAACCTATGTTCTTGACTTCTCCAAACTCATATAGAAACAGAGATAGAGAATATGATGAGAATGGAGACTAATCAGTCAATGACTAGCAAATTTGCAACAAAGAATTGATAAATACTAACATACAGTGCACTGAGGCAAGAGACAAAGTTTACTCAAATTTGTCCTAGGAAAAGATCATGGTTCAACTAAAACGGATGGAGAAGATCAAGGGGAGAGTTTTGAGGGTCAAATGATAATTTTGGAAGAGCCTATGCCCTTAGAGATAGAAGAAGCTCTCTCTAAAAAAGAAATCAAAGATGAAGCCACATTATGGGTGCAGTCTAATGTTCTTGAGTTTATAGGAGGTTTGGATCAGTATTTCAAGGGTGTGATAAAATAGCCTTTGAATTACTTATGAAGATAGACCAAAAGAGAGTCCATGTAGATCAAAAGAAGGAGTTGACCAAGAGGAACAATAACCAGCATAGTATCCCTAAGGAGCTGAAAAACTTGGAATTTCGTATGAACTTTAAAGACAGGGACCTAGAGGCAAAGGGAGAATAACACCTCTTATACTTAAATGAAGATCAATATTATTTCTTGGAATGTAAAGGGGATGAATGGGAGCGTAAAAGGAGTCATATTAGAAGTTTAACTAAATAATGGAGGGGTAACATCTAGGTCTTTGTGGGGACAAAGTTGAGGGGAAGGGACAATGTTTTATTCAAAGAAGTGAGATATAACAGCTTGATGGGCGAGTTCCACTTAGATGCAGTAGGTAGAAGTGGAGAGTATGACAATTGGAAAAATTATCAAAATACCCTTAGAAAGAAACCATGTGCGTATCACATCTGCCCATGCTCCATTCAAAAATTTGAGATCGAATTTGCGATTAACATGAAAAATTGAGTGAGAAAATGGTAAAAACCTTATTTTAGAGCAACCGAGTTAGACATCTCCAATGTTGAGCTCTGCCAGGACACTAGGACTTTGGCATAGGCGGTCACTACTCAAGGAGGTCACCATCAAGATGGTAGAAATGATTGATTGGATACCTACAGGGTTTGTATGTTTCTGAGGATGAACCCACCTGAATTTATGAGGTCTAATGTGAAGGAGGATCCTGAGAACTTTATTGAGGAGCTCCATAAAG
Source organism: Solanum sejunctum (assembly GCA_025642045.1). NCBI lineage: Eukaryota > Viridiplantae > Streptophyta > Magnoliopsida > Solanales > Solanaceae > Solanum > Solanum sejunctum. Next base: position 19,743 of record JAOTQJ010175126.1, on the reverse strand, counting down.
TGTTTCAGGTCATGCACATATGTGATGTTGAGCGGGTTGAGTCGGCTTCCTACCAGCTCAAAGGAGTAGCTAGACTCTGGTTTGATTAGTGGAAAGTAGACAGGGCAAAAAGGGCAGTAGCTTTGAGTTGGGAGGTGTTTGAAGAGGCCTTTCTGGGACAGTACTTCCCTAGAGAGTTGAGGAAGGCTAAGGTGAGAGAATTTCTGAATCTGAAGCAAAAGTATATGAGTAATGGGAGTACAACCTCAAGTTTACTCAGCTATCATGTTATGTTCCAACTATAGTGGAAGACATGCGTACCAGGATGGATCTGTTCGTGTCAGGACTCTCTCGGATGACTAAGAGAGAGGGCAGAAATGCTATACTGATTGGTGATATGGATATAGCTCACTTGATGACTTATGTACAGCAGGTAGAGGAGGAGAAAATGTAGGATAGGGAAGAGTTCTGGAGAAAGAAGGCTAGGAGACAGGTAAGAGAGGCGATGGAAGTGGCAACCACTCATCATTTCAACTTAAGATATCCGAACCAGCACCTTCATTGGCAAGTGCACCTGCACCGAGGGTTAGGAATGAGTAGGGATCACAAAACTGTAGATTCCCTGGTAGCCAGTCAAAGGGTAGCATAGCTTAAGGATCAAATTGTTATCCTATTTGCGGTAAGTGTGGTAGGTCTCATCTAGGAGAGTACCTTATAGGTACAAATGGTTGTTTCAAGTATAGTCAGGTGGGACACTTCTTGAAGGATTATCCTATGGTGAGGCATAGCATGAGAGATAATAGATCACAATCTGTTTCTTCAGTACTGCAGGGTATGTCAATTTAGAGGGGCACCACATCAAGAGTAAGCGGGGGCACAAACCGCTTATATGCCATTGCCACCAAACAGGAGGAGGAGAACTCAATAGATATGGATACTGGTATGGTCAAAATATTTATTTATGATGTCAGATGAGTGCTCTTAGAGTAGTCAGTCTAGCTTTGAACCTACATGCTTATGACTTCGTTTCTTAGGAAATTCGTGTAGTGGAAGATCCTGAATTTTAGACTTTCTACACCAAAAATATTCTCTTAAACAAAGGTATTCGCACTTGGATGGTAGCTCAAGATCATCCTCATGAAAACCTTATATTCCTTGAGAAGATTTTAGCATGTATAAACGCTCTTTAATGGAACTTCATTCTTAGCTGGTCGTGACCAAGAAACCACTGGTTTCGCTTGGTAGGCCGGAAATGCCTGACTTATCAATATATTTGGTAAACTACTAGGGGTTCATGTAGCCCATGCTTGATATATATTGTTAGACCCAGGTTCCACATTGTCATTTGTGACTATTTATGTAGATATGAAGTTTGGGGTAATTGTACAATGTCTTCTTGAGCCTTTTAGTGTTTTCACCCCTACTGGAGAGTCTATCCTAGCCCAAAGAATATATAGGGGTTGTCCAGTCTCAGTTCATCATAACAATATCGTTACTAATTTGGTTGAGTTAGACATGGTAGATATTGATATCACCATAGGTATGGATTGGCTTCATGCTGGTTATGCCTCCATAGATTGTCGAACCAAGGTAGTTAGATTTCAGTTTCCTAATGAGCTAGTCTTAGAGTGGAGGGGTAGCTCAATTTTTCCTAAGGGTTAGTTTGTCTCATATCTCAAATCTAGAAAGTTAATTTCTAAAAGGTGTATATACTACCTAGTCAGAGTTTACAATTCTCGTGCCAAGGAACCATCTCTTCAGTCTGTCCTATTTGTGACTGAGTTCCCAGAAATCTAGCTTGAGGATCTCCCTAGAGTCCCTCCTAATAAGGAAATGGACTCTGGGATAGATACTCTCCCAGATACTCAGCCCATATCCATTCCTCCATATCGTATGGCTCCTTTGGAGCTAAAAGAGTTGAAGTTGTAGCTAAAAAGATCTCTTAGACAAGGGTTTCATTAGACCAAGTGTATCATCTTGGGGTGCTTCAGTTCTCTTCGTGCACAAAAAGGATGGTTCTCTTCAAATGTGCATAGATTACCATCAGTTGAATAATGTCACTATCAAGAATAAGTATCCCTTTACCAGAATTGATGACCTATTCAATCAACTTAAGAGTGCTACTTGTTTCTCCAAGATAGACCTCAAGTCTGGTACCATCATCTTAAATTTAGAGAAGGAGACATTCCTAAGACAGCTTTCAGAACTCGCTAAGGTCATTATAAGTTCTTGGTCATGTCTTTTAGACTGACAAATGCACCAGAAGCTTTCATAGATCTTATGAATAGGGTGTTGAGGTCGTACCTAGATATGTTCATTATTGTGTTAGTAGATAACATCTTAATTTATTCTCATAACAAGGAGGAGCATGCTGAACATCTTAGAATTATCCTTCAAACCCTTAAGGATCAGCAGCTATATGCAAAATTTTCCAAATATGAGTTGTGGTTAGTATATGTGGCATTTTCAGGGCATATTATGTCTGGTGAAGGTATTTAAGTTGATCCCCAAAAGGTTAAAGTAGTAAAGAATTTGCCAAGGCCCAGAACTCCAATAGAGATAAGGAGTTTCTTGGGCTTAGCTGGTTACTTCAGATGGTTCATAGAGGGATTTTCTTCTATCTTAGCTCCTTTGATTAAGCTCACTCAGAAGAAGGTTAAGTTTGAACGGTCAGAAGCTTGTGAGAAGAGTTTCCAAGAGTTGAAAACCAGGCTGACCACAGCCCCGATCTTATCCCTACCTGAGGGAGCTGATGGCTTTGTAGTATATTGCGACTCTTCCAAAGTTGGGTTGGGATGTTTATTGATGTAGAGAGGCAAGGTAATAGCATATGCCTCCAGATAGCTTAAGACTCATGAGAAAAATTACCCAACTCATGATCTTGAGCTTGTTGCTGTAATGTTTGCTATAAACATCTGGAGACACTATCTTTATGGTGGGCAAGTAGATGTATTTACGGACCACAAGAGCTTATAGTATATATTCAGCTAAAAGGAGCTAAATTTGAGGCAAAGGAGATGGTTGGAGCAGTTAAAAGATTATGACATGAGAATCCTCTACTATCCAAGAAAAGCTAACATAGTTGCTAATGCTCTTAGCAGGTTGACCATGGGGAGCACTACTCACATAGAAGATGAAAAGAAAGAATTGGCTAAAGAGGTGCACAGACTAGCCTATTTAGGGGTGCATATTAAAGATTCCAACAAGGGTGGTGCCATTATTAGAAATGGGGCAGATTCATCATTGGTGGTGAAGGTGAAAGAAAATCAAGATAGGGGTCCTATCTCCTTCAGTTGAAAGAAAATGTTGAGAAATAGAAAGTATTAGTGTTTGCAAAAGGCATATTGTGTGTGCCAAGTGATGATGGCCTTAGAGACAGGATCCTAGCTAAGTCTCATAATACTAGATACTCTATTCACCCAGGTGAAAAAAAATATAGAGAGATTTAGGAGAAGGCTATTGGTGCGGTTGCATGAAAAGGGACATTGCAGAGTTCATGTCTAGATGCCCAAATTTCCAACAAGTTAAGGTAGAGCACCAAAGGCCTTATGGTGTGGCTCAAAATATTGAAATTCCAGAGTGGAAGTGGGAGATAATTGACATGGATTTCGTAATAGGCTTACCTCAATCTCATACACAACACGATTCAATATGGGTTATAGTAGACAAAATGACCAAGTCAGCTTAGTTTTTACCTGTTAAGATGACTGACATAGCTGAGGACTGTTCCTGACTTTATCTTAAAGATATTATTAAGTTGCATGGGGTTCCCATATCTATCATTTCAAATAGAGGAGCTCAGTTCATAGCACAATTTTGAAAGTCCTTTCAGAAAGGGATTGATACAAAGTTGAATCTTAGTATAGCCTTCCATCCATGGACAAATGGACAAGCGAAGCGAACCATACATATACTTGATGATATATTAAGGGAATGCATGATAGATTTTAAAAGGTAATTAGGATGATCACTTACCCTTGGTTGAGTTTTCCTATAATAGCAGTTTCCAGTCTAGCATTCAGATGGCCCTGTATGAGGCCCTTTCTGGAAGAAGGTGTAGATCACCCATCGGGTGGTTTGAAATTGGTAAGGCAGGGTTGATAGGGCCTAATTTTGTCTAGCAGGCTATGGAAAAGGTGAAATTTATCCAAGAAAGGCTAATGACAGTCCAGAGCTGACAAAAATCTTACACTAATGTTAGAAGAAGAGATTTGGAATTTGGGGTAAGCAATTAGGAGTGCCTGAAGGTATATCCTATGAAGGAAGTTGTGAGATTCGGGAAGAAGGGGAAGCTCAATCCATGATATATTGGTCCTTACCAGATTATGAGAAAGGTTCATAGTATTGTTTACAAGTTGGAGTTACCAGCACAGTTGAGTACTACATATCCAATATTTCATATTTCCATGCTTAAGAAATGCTTGGGAGATCCCTCTCTAGTTGTCCCTATTGAAAGTGTTGGAATTAAAGATAATTTTTCCTATGAAGAAGTCCCAGTGCAAATACTAGACCGATAAATTCGCAAATTAAGGACCAAGGAGATTGCTTCGATAAAGGTATTATGGAGAAACCAATTTATTGAGGAAGCCACATGGGAAGTAGAGGAAGATATGAAGGCCAAATATCCGAACTTGTTCATTGGTCTAAATAAGGATCTTGAAGGTAAATTTTCATAATTGATTTCAAAGACTTACGCTTGTTTAAGTTCAGTAATCTTGTTGTCTTAAGCCAATTTTTTGCACATCATTATCATTCGACGCCGAATAATCCAAGGAGAACATATTGTGACACCCGATAAAATTACCAAAATACCCCTAGAAAGAAACCATGTGTGTAATGCATCTTCCCATGCTCGGTTCATAAATCTGAGACCAAATTTACCATCAGCGCAACAAAATTGAGTGGTAAAATGGTAAAAACTCAATTTTAGAGCAACTGAGTCAAAATAAATTTTTTGCGAATTAATTTCGGATAGTAAGGATCCGTACGAAGGGAGAGACACACTTGGGATGCGAAACCACACTTCAGTTTTTATTGAGTTTTCAATGGGAAGCTGGAATTCACGAAAATTAGCAAAATACATATGTTTGCGCCCCTAGCACGACGAGGACATTTGTATCAGGCAGTTTTTTTTTGTTTTATTTGAAGAAGGGTAGTTCTAACTTTTCCTACCCTTATTAAACCTTAATTAGTTGGTTTCACCAGATTAATTCATAAAAACGTATTACTTTCCTCATTAACGTTAGAACAATTTCAAGAAAACCTAGAACATACCAAGAACCCATTTAGGGCTTTCAAGAACCCTCTTCAATTCTCCCAAGAGTTCATTCCTCGGGTATGTAAGGCTCTCCAAAAGTTATTCTATAACTATTTTAGAAACTTAAATCATTAGTTTTCACCCAAGATTCCAATTTCAAGTTGGGATCAAAGTTGCCTTTATTTCTTGCTAAGTTTGTTGAAGTACTATTCATGCATAAATTCTTGATAAGTATCATAACTTTTGTTGAATTCTCTATTGATTTAATGTATTGACACAAAGATTTATAGTCATGGTTGAATTATGAGAACTCTTTATATATTTCATGAAGAGTCATAACGTTTACAGTTAAATTAAGTCTACGAAGTATCCGAAGACCTTGTGTTTGCACTATAGCTGAGTAAGCCAATTATGCTTTTGAGATACTTGTAATGATATTATTTTCAATCTAAGAATAGAGTCAAGTTAAGAAAGGTTTAAGAAAAGCTAAGTTAGCTAAGTCCCAAAAGATTAAGAATGCATTTTGAGAAGTCTTACTCTTTAAGTTCTGAGCATTATAAAAGTATTTTGGGAGTAGTATTGAGCACCAATATGAGTGAGAGTAGAATTAATAACTTGAACTCATAGACTACGTAGCCAGTGTAGGATAGGATTGTACAAAGGTACAACTCCTCACTTGCCACTGAGATGGCCCAATTTTGGAATGGATCCACTCCATTAGTTTTCATCCCCTATCTCGGCAAAGTATGGGATGACTTTGGCAGCATGGGCAATACATTATATCACCACGAAGCTCATAGTGGTGGTTGTCGATTAGAGAAACTCCCCAAGTTAAAGCAAGTTATGTTTACATACAGATTTGCAGCATGTATATTTTCAGCATATAGATATTTATTATTTATGTCATTTTATTTAGAGATGTGCCTCATTTTACTTTAAGAAATATTGCATCACCCTGAGTTTTCATTTTGGCCATTTTACATACCATACATTCTACGTCCTGACGTCCTTATGACTCTCATCATTTTATGATGCAGATGTAGATGACAGAGTCCCTCAGCAATTGCTCCGTTGAGGATCAGACACCTATTCAGCTATAGGTAAGGCCTCTTCTTAGTTAGAGGCTTGTAGTTTGTTTATGCTTTTCCATTTTAGCATTTTATTCAGTTATGGCTACTTTGGGGCCTATCCCGGTAGTCGTTTAGATTATTCTAGTTAGAGGTTCCATAGACTATGTTTCAAGTATTTTAGGTTGCCTTCATTTTAGTTGTTGATGATACATTCTTCATTTCAGTTATTCATGACATTTTAGTACTTTCAGCTGACTATATTGAAGACTTTCCATTATTTAAGTCTTCTGCTAAGTAGAGTAGCCAGGCTAAGTAGTTCGATTAGGACCATAAATGATTCTGGGTGCCGGCCACACCTAGGGTGTGAACTCAGGGTGTGATAGAGGGATCATAGTGATATGTGACAAAAGGCATTGGAAGGAGGAGTTGATAGGGACTGCTGGATGGATGCTTACATGTAAACTAGAAGGCATCAAATAGAATCTCACTTGGTTTCTAAGTCCAGTTTATGCTAATTGCAATAGAATAAGAATAAGAGAATTGTGGGGGAGCTGGCATCAATTAGAAATTCCTTTAATGGACTATGGGTGGTGTATGGTGACTTCAATGTCACAAGATATCCAAATGAGAGAACTGATAGCCACTACCTATTTGGACAATGACAGAATTCGCTGACTGGATCAATGAGATGGAGTTATTTTATCCTACTTTATTTGGAAAATCTTATACTTTGAGCAATGGTAAATGAGGGTGGAAGGGTTCACAAAAAAGTTAAAGAATGGCGGGCATCCTTCACGGTTAACGGGATAGCTTCTTATAGGTTCGCAATGAAACTAAAGTTGATCAAAGGGAGATTAAAGGAATGAGAGCTAGAGAATAGAGACAATTAGGAACATAGAAAGGAGGATGTGTTGAACCAGATTGCTAACCTTGAAACAATCTAGGAGCAAAGAACACTTAATGAAGATAAGAGGTTACAAAAAGCTCATTTATTCAATGAGTTTGCAAAAGTTTCCAAGAATGAGGAAATAGCTTGGAGACAAAGGTCTAGGGTACAGTGGCTCAAGCAAGGAGATTAAAATACCAAATATTTTCATAGAATGGCCACATCTCGTAGAAGATTCAATACAATCAAAAAGTTAGAAGTGGAAGGTGTGACTATTTCTAAAGCAAAAGTGATCAAACATCAAATTGTAAGCTTTTTCAGAAACTTTACAAGGAAACAGAACAATGGAGGCCATTTTTTAATTTTCAAGGGAGTGAAAGCATCATTGTGGAGGAAAAGGAGTGGGTAAAAAGACAATTTGATGAAGATGAAGTCTTAGAGACACTCAAGTTGTGTTCTAATGACAAGGTTCCAAGCCCTGATGGCTTTCTAATGAGTTTTTATCAAAACTTTTGGGAAATGCTAAAGAGAGACATTTTGAGCACCTTGAGGTAGTTCCATGACCACCAAGTGTTTGAGAAGAGCCAAAATGCAACCTATGTGGCATTGATCCCAAAGATGGTAGAAGTTATGGAATTGAGAGATTTTAGACTTATAAGCTTGATAAGTGGTATTTACAAGATTATTGCCAAGTTATTAGTAGAAAGGTTAAAAAAGTGATCAATAAGCTTATGAATGAGCACCAAATGGACTTTACAAAAGGTAGGTAGATCATTGATACAACACTTATAGCAAGTGAGTGTGTAGACACTAGACTTAAAGGAGATGATCCATGAATTATGTGTAAGCTGGACATAGAGAAGGCTTATGATCATATTAATTGGGCCTTCCTGATGAGAATTCTAGAGCAGATAGATTTCAGGGAGAAATGGCTGAAGTGGATTGAATTTTGCATAAAAACTATTAGGTTCTCCATTTTAGTAAATGGAGAAGCTGTTAGTTTTTTGCCATCGAAAAGGGATCTAAGGCAAGGAGATCCAATCTCTCCTTTCCTATTCATCTTAGCTATCGAGGGATATAACAGTATGATGAGAGTATCCATACAAAACAGTTGGCTAAAAGGCTTTAAGATTAGCAACTCTTCAGGAGGAGAAATGTGACACAATTATTTTTTGTGAAGCCAAGGCTGAACAGTTTGCTTTAATAAGACTAACTTTGGTGGATTCTAAAGGAGTCTCCGGTTAATCAATAAATTGGAGGAAAGCAGTATCTTTCCAATTAAAAAAGTCCCTTAACTTCAAAGCGTGGATAGGATATTAGGGTGTGGAATAGAATAGCATCCCACATCTTACTTGGGCATGCCACTAGGTCACAAACATAAGGAAGTAGAAATTTGGGATGACATAATTGAAAAGGAAGAGAAAAAATTGGTCAATTAGAAAGCTCAATATATCTCTCTAGGGGGGAGAGTTACTTTGATAAATTCAATGTTGGACTCTCTTCCAACTTATGTTATATCTTTATTCCCTATACCTGCCAAAGTGGAAAAAAGACTTGACAAACTGAGAAGAGACTTCTTGTGGGTGGGGAATAAGGAAGGGAAGGACTTGCATTTAGTCAAATGGCAAACTGCATAGTTACATAAACAATCTGGTGGTCTTGGAATTAGAAACTTGGGGCTGCAGGATAGATGCCTTTTGTCAAAATGGTTGTGGAGGTTTAGCACTAAGTAACATGCCCTATGGAGGGAGGTGATGATCAACAAGTATGGACTGAATAGAAATTGGGTGTCCATCATGGTGAATAGCACTTATAGGATATCAGTTTGGTGAACAATAAGGAACTTGTAGGAAGGTGTATGTTAGTCTACAAGGTGGGAAATGGGACTAAGATCCTATTCTAGAAGGACCATTGGAATGGAAATGAGACAGTGTTGTTCTCATTTCCAAGCCTATTTTCTTTGAGCACCAATATGGATGAAATAGTGGCTGAGGTATGGTCTACTCATGGATGGAATATTGTGTTCAAAAATGCATTTAAATGATTGGTAAATTGGGAGAGTGCCTGAACTACTACATATTCTGAATGACTTCAATGGGTTATTGGCAGAAAAAGATTATATCAGATGGAAACACTCTAGAGATAGAAGCCTTTCTATTGACGAGCTATATATTGAAGAGGTGAAGGAGTATCTAAGTCGTAAGCTCAGCACCTGAAAACAGATTTGGAGGAATAAGTTGCCAACCAAGATAAGGTGTTTATCTTGGTTGGTTGCCCGAAAAGAATACTCCACACATGATAAATTGAAGAGGTTTCCATATTGTCTCTTGGTGCTCTCTTTGCAATAAAGCTGAGGAAACCAACAACCATTTATTCCTGTATTGTAGAGTGACAACACAATTATGGAACCTTTTTTGGGGACTAACTCATATAGAATAGATTATGTTTGAGCATACAGAGAGCTGCTTAGTTGCTGGATTAGAAGAAGGGGGAGAAAATGTAAGTAAATATGGTGGAGTATATTACCATCATGCATTTGGTGGTCTATCTAGAAAAAAAATAGCAGAGCTTTTGAAACCAAACTAATTCAATTGAGAAAGTCAATACTTTTTATTTTTGGTGCAAAGAACAAAGGATAGAAGAAGAAGCACAAATTTTAGATTTTATAGATTCTATGTAATCTATTAGCTTTTTTTTTCTCTTGTTGGAACCATTTTTTGGAGGTCTCCAACATACCCTTAATATTGAGGAATACAACATTACCTTTCTTAAAAAAATAATTAGGATATATATTTTTAAAAATTTATTTTCATCTCATATGAGATTTTCGTCAATTGGATGAAAAATTAAAACTTTATGTTAATAATAGATATAAATAAATAGTTTCGCTAATTAAAAATTGTACTAATTACTTGATAATGCATAATTTAGTAAATTGAATTATGTATGGATTTCAAATTTACAATTGATTTTTATCTATATATAATCAACAAATAACACTATATGCAGTTCTAAAATGATTATTATTTCAATATATGTGTTTTTTAAAAGAAAAAATAATAATTTTGAGAATCATGTATTTAAATAAGAAAAAAATCATTAGAAGACACTTATAATGTTGACATCCCAAAGGTGCAACGTCGTGGCAACTCAATAAAAAATAATAAAATAAAAGAATTTAAAAGAAAAAATAATTTAATTTAGGAGTCACCACCTAATTTTAAGGATAATTAGAAAACCAATTAACTATTTACAAAATAGTCTGCGAACCAAAACATTTCCGGTAAGGTGTCATGCCCCGAGAGGGGACCCAAGATGTGGCTGGCACCCAGAGACTATCGCTAGTCCTCAAGATAATCACTTGGCCTCATTGCATTCATCCACTCACTATTACAAATCAATGGAAGATAAATGAGAATAAATGGGCACAACATAGTGTTAACAGTAATAATAAATAAAGGCTAGTAAAAAGAAACTAGCTTACAAGTTCCAACATCAACGTCTGACTCTAGGCTATGAATCCTCTACCACTATTATGTGGTGCCAATGATAGATCCATTGCTACCTCAATCCAACATAAAAAAAATAAGCAATTCTAAACTCTAAAGCAAGATGAAAATTAATGCAATGAACCCTCCAAAGTAAGAGAGGCTCATCAATCTGCTGAACACTCGAAGGTCCTCAACGGTTCACCTATGGATGACATCTATCTTGCGTATCTAAATCCTAACATGATACAGTCCAAAAGGGAATGTCAGTACTTGGAATGTACTAGTATGTAAAACAACTGAGTGAAATTGAAACAGGTAGAATAATAGTAAAAGAAATAAAAACTCAATATAGAAATCAATCAACATGTCATATGTCTATCTAAAACAAGAATAAAGAGAAGACAGATGACCTATCGACCAATCAACCAAATCAGATTCATCTCAGAAGGACTCATCCCAGCTCATCTCATCACATCACATCTCATCTCATCATATCATATCTCATCTCATTATATCACATCTCATCTCATCACTTTTCGACTAAGAGTACTCAAGGTAGGAACTTTCTGGGAGTTTCTCTCATAAAACAACAATCACTTATGAGACAGTGATCGTACAACAATCATGTTGATGTTGCCACAATTTTCCCATACTGCCAAGCAGGGGACGAATCAAATCCACTAGGGACCCCAACAATTCGTTAAGTCCTCTATTGTTTCAGGGACTCTATCTAGATGTAATGGTTCTAATCCTCACCTACGTTTGGCTACGTACTTTAACAAGTGCGAGTTGGATAAACTCTTAGTCTTTGGTGCTCGATACTTCTCCCATGACTCAATGCTCATAAAACAGTCCATCTAGTCAATATATCTCAATTGACTCATCTCAACTTAGCCTTATAAAGGCTCTCATCATTCAATCAAACTAATCAAACCATCGCAATCAACCTCATAGAGTCTAATCTTTCGATCAGTCTCACAGAGACTCTAATCATTTCATCAATCAATAGCTCAAGGATTTGAACAATCATTAAGGGACAAACGAATAGACAAATCGTTAGAGTTCATTTGTGGAGACTCAAGGACTATCCAGTCCAATCAACTCATCATCATTCTCATATCCTACTCTTAATCAGAATCCAAAATTACATTTCCAATCAAGGGTCTAGACTCATTCCTACCTTTTTTCATGCAATATTCGAGAATTCATAAATAGGGTTATGCAATACTTTAAGTAAAACATTTAATTCAAGTAAACCAGTTTATGATGATCATCAACATATGAAAATACATGTAAATAATCTAGTTTTCGAGAAAATATTCAAAACATCATGCATATTGACTCAAGAACCTTCAATCAATCATCTAAGACCACCTATGGGGCACATGAGAGGACAATCTTATGTTTCCATTTAGCCATACATACCTAGGATCAAAGCTCTCCAATTCAACCTGTAAGAATCCCCCAATCTTGTGTTCTTCTTTCTTTTCTCTCAAGCCCTATCTTTCAAGTATAATAAAGAAGCACTTAGAATGGGGTTTTTGACCCTATTTGATCATCAAAATGACCTAGATGGGTCGTGGTTCATTTTTGAAAGAGATGGAAAAAAGTCCAGAATGCCCCTCCATAGAATAAAATTTTAAAACTTGATAGAGCAAGTCGGTATGACAGGTCCGTGATGAGAACCTAGCGCGCACCTGTGATTTTTGGATATTCATCCCGTCAAAATTTTGAGAAAAAGTATAAGTGTGGGTGCGCATTAGGTTCCATGTTGCAGAGCTGTCATGTACCCTCACTATTTTGGGTCCGCGATAGGTCCTCATCATGGGCCTATCGTGTACCCTCACTATTTTGGTCATTTTTTATGAAATAAATTTTTAATTTGGTTGCTCTTAAATTGGGTCGAGATATTTTTTGACTCAATTTTTTATGCTGATCACAAATCTGGTCTCGAATTTTTCATCCGAGGCGTGGAAGATGCATTACATACACGTCTCCATTCTAGGGTATTTGGGTAATTTTATTGGGCATTGCATCATCTATGCCATGGGATCATTAGTCCTCGAATGAGGAGTAAAGGTGGATACCAAGACACAAATAGACTTGAAACTCTCCTCAACATTTAATCTATCTTTCAACTCCTCATTTCTATCAACAATCTCTATCTGAACTCACATATAGACAATCAACATGAAAAGACAATCAATTTGGTCAAGGTAAGGAATTTACCTTCAACATTTTTGTTCATTGGCTCGAATAGATGCAGATATTTTGCTTTCATCTCTCCTTTAGCTTCCCATGTGGCCTTCTCAATGAATTGATTCCTCCACAGGACTTTGACAGAGGCTATCTCTTTGGTTCTCAATCTGCGAATCTAACGATCGAGGATTTGGACTTCTTCGTAGGTCAAACTATACTTCATTCCTATGCTCTCCACAAGGATTACCAAGTTAGGATCTCCCAAGAATTTCTTCAACATCAACACATGAAATACTGGCTGAATATTATCTAACTCGAAAGACAACTCTAATTCGTAGGCAACCTTCCTAATCCTCTTTACAATCAAATAGGGTCTAATATAATGTGGACTCAATTTACCCTTCTTCCCAAATCTCATGACACCTTTTATCAGTGACACTTTCAAATATATCAAGCCATCCGCTTTGAACTCTAAATCTCTCCTCCTCACATTAGTGTAGGATTTTTGGTGACTTTGCACAGTCTTCAATCACTCTCTAATGATCTTAACCTTCTCCATTGCTTGATGGACAAGATCAGGGCCAATCAACTCCGCTTCTCCAACCTCGAACCATCCAATTAGTGATCTACATCTCCTTCCGTATAAATCTTAATGAGGAGTCATCTGAATACTTGCATAATAACTATTGTTATAAGTAAACTCAATCAATGGCAGGTGCTTATCCCAATTTCCCTTGAAACCAAGGATGCGGCCTCTCAACATATCTTCTAATGTCTAAATTGTATGCTCTATCTAACCATCGATTTGTGGATGGAAAGTTGTACTCAGATTCACCTTTGTACCCAATCCTTTTTGAAATGATCTCCAAAATTGGTAGGTGAATTGGGCTCCTCTGTCCGAGATGATGGATAAGGGGACCCCATACAACCTCATAGTCTCTTGGATATACATCTTGGCATACTCTTACGCAGTATTGGTTGTCTTAACTGCTAAGAAGTGAGCCAATTTAGCATCCTATCGACAATCACCCATATCGAATCATGCTACTTTCGAGATCTCATAGACTAGTAATAAAGTCCATATTGATCATCTCCCACTTCCATTTTGGAATCTCAAAGTTTTGGGCTAATCCACATGGCCTTTGGTGCTCAACCTTCACTTGGTGACAGTTCGAGCACTTAGAAACAAATTAAGCAATATCCTGCTTCATTCCACTGCATCAATAGACTTCTCTCAAGTCGTTGTACATTTTGGTAGAGTTAGTATGAATGGAATACCTAGTGCTATGAGCTTTAGCCATGATTCTATCTTGTATACCATCAACATCTGGAACACACAATCTACTTTGGTACCTTAACACCCCATCTCCCCCTTTGGAAAAGACTATCACTTTCTATTTATGGACGACCTCTTTCTATTGGAGTAGGACAAGATCTTGACCCTACCTCTCCTTCACCTCTGCCACCAAAGATGAAGTATACCTGTTCTGGATATTAACTCCTCTCTCATCATTCTCTTCAAGTTGGACTCCCAATCAATATAATTGATGTACTTCTTTAGCTAGCTCCTTCTTCCCCTCCTCCATATGGGTCATGCTACCCCTTGACAACCTGCTAAGGGCATCAGCAACAATGTTAGCTTTACCTAGATGATAGAGAATACTCATGTCATAATCCTTGAGCAACTCTAACCATTTTCTCTATCGCAGGTTGAGCTCTTTCTAACTAAAGATGTACTGCAAGCTCTTGTGGTCAGTGAACACATCCACATGTACTCCATACAAGTAGTGATGCCAGATTTTGAGTGTGAACACCATCATGGCAACTCAAGATCATGGGTTGGATAATTCCTCTCATGAATCTTAAGTTATCTAGAAGCATAGGCTATCACCTTCCCTCTCTGCATCAACATACATCCCAATCAAACTCTTGAAGCATCGTAATAGATCACAAAATCTTCTATTCTATCGAGCAAGGTTAGGACTGGTATAGTAGTCAGTCTAGTCTTTAACTCTTGAAAACTTTCTTCACACTCATTGGACCACTAAAACTTGACCTTTTACTGAGTCAACTTTGTCAATGGTACGGATAGGGAAGAAAATCCCTCAACAAATCGGTGGTAGTAGCCTGTAAACCCTAAAACACTCCTTATGCCAGTTGGAGAGGTTGGTCTTGGCTAGTTCTTAACCACTTCAATCTTATGAACATCCACTTGAATGCCATTACCAGTGATAATATGGCCTAGGAAAGATTTAAGCCAGAATTCACATTTCGAAAACTTTACATACAACTCATGGTCCTTAAGAGTTTGAAGGATGATTATGAGGTGATTTTCATGTTCCTCTTCATCCCTTGAATGCATCAAAATATCATTAACGAACATAATACAAACATATCTAGATACTACCGGAACACCCTATTCATCAAATCCATGAAGGCTGCAAGTGCATTCGTCAACCTAAATGACATGACCAAGAACTCATAATGGTCATATCTAGTCCTAAAGGTTGTCTTTGGAATATCACACTCCCTCACTTTCAACTGATGGTAACTAGATCGGAGGTCTATCTTTGAGAAACAAGAGGCACCCTGAAGTTGGTCAAATAAGTCATCTATCCTTGGGAGAGGATACTTGTTCTTTATGGTGACCTTATTCAGTTTCCTATAGTCAATACACATTATGATAGATCCATCTTTCTTTTGCACGAATAGAATAGGTGTATCCAACGAAGAAACACTCGGCCTTATAAAGCCCTTCTCTAACAAATCTTTCAACTCTTCCTTTAATTCTTTCTGTATGGTAAGGGCCATCCTGTATGGTGGAATTGACATAATCTGGGTATCAGGAAGAACATCAATCATGAAATCAATCTCCCTATCAGGAGGGACTCTCGGCAGTTCCTCAGGAAATACTTCTGGAAACTCATTCACGATGAAAACTGACTCAAGAGTTGAAGACTTAACATCCTCAGATTTAACTCTCATGAGGTGGTAAATACACATATTAGCAATCATGTTTCTAGCCTTTAGGTGCTATGAATCACCCTTCCACTCTAGGACTAATTCATTCGAAAATTGGAACCTAACGGTTCAGGCTCCACAATCAATAGAGGCATAATAGGTGTAGAGCCAATCAATGCCGAGGATCAAATCAAAATTGGTCATATCTGACTCAATCAGATCAATGATATTATACCTATGATGGATGGATACTATGAAAGCTCTCTCAGAAGTAGACTCACCCACAGGAGTAGAAACATCAAAAGGTTCAAGAAGACTCTCAGGGGTTCTATCAAATCTACTGGCCACATAAGGAGTTACAAAAGAAAATGTGGCACCTGGATACATCAACACATAAAAATCAATAGAAAAGACTTGAATCATACCCAACACAACATTTGGGGAGTTCTCCTGATCATGTCGACTGCCCATGGCATACAAACGGTTTATAGCTCCACTTGTACCTGTCATAGTACCTCTCGGATTGCCATTGGCTGGCGGGGCTAGTGTAAAAGATTGAGCCCGGTTAGCCCACTTTGGACAATCTCTCTAGTAGTGACCTGCTTGGCCGCACTTGAAGCATACATCACTCCCCTCATGACATCTCCTAAACTGCAGCTTACTGCATGTACCACATACTAGTTTACCTCATGGACCTTGAGCCACAGTAGCTTGTGACTGGGACTACGGGCTCCAACATTCTAAGACTTCTAAGCATTTTGTCCTCGAGGTACAGGTGCACTAGTGTATGATGGTGCTGGAAATCGATTTCCATTGCATTTCCTCCAAACTTCATGGAAAGGTGTCTTAGCTTTCTTAGTTTTGAACTCTTCCCTATCATGTTGCCTCTCCTCATCAACTTGTTTCACCAAAAACATCAATCTCCCAATATCCATATCACTCACAAGCATAGCTCCCGTCCCATCTCTCTTTGGGCCTCTATTCAACCCATCAACATACATACCCATCCTTCCCCTCATGTCTTCAACCATATGTGAAGCATATCGGGATAATTGTGTGAACTTTAGCCCATACTCCTGTACAGACATAGATCCCTATTTCAAGTTCAAGAACTCCCTAACCTTCGCCTCTCTCTTCTCCATTGGAAAAAAATGCCCCAAGAAAGCTTTCTTGAACAAAGCCCAAGTTATCACGGGGGCATTCTCCCCACTACCCTTTTTCCACTAGTCATACTACAATCTAGCCACCCTTTTTAGTTGATAAGCAGCCAACTCCACTCTCTCAGCATCAGCCATATGCATTACTTGGAACACTTTTTGAAGCTCCTCCACTTAGTTCTGAGGATCCTCAATGAATGCAGACCCTATGAATGTAGGCGGATTCATCCTCAAGAATTCTCAGACTCTGGAAGTGTCATAGGCATCCTATTGGGATGCTCCTGTTCTTACATCAGGTACTGTGACTGCCTAGGCTAGAGTTAGGATAGCTTGGCGGAGCTCAGCATTGGAGACCTCATCTTGTTAGGGGTGCACAATAGAGACAGCTTGATCCATGGGCACCTCATGTCCTTGAGGCCCAGGTAGATTGACATTCTACTGGGCAGGACATCCTCTACCTATAAACGCTCTTCTGGGAGGCATGATCACAATTCTACAAAGCGTAAAGTATGAATTGGAATAGAACTTCCATAGAGTATAACTCTATAGCAGGATTTAGAACATGAATGAAGGGGAAAAAATTCCTAATGTCCTATAGCCTCTTGTTTATGGGGTGTGGTCGATAAGACACCTATAAAAAAAATCTACTAGACGTGGCTTCATAGACTCCTCAGGACACTTGAACTCGTGCTCTGACACAAAGTTTGTCACGCCCTACGAGGGGACCCAAGACGTGGCCGGCAGCTAGAGGCTATCGCTAGTCCCCAAGAGAACCACTTGGCCTCATCCAATGCATCCACCCAACAATATTAATCAGCAGGAGATAAATGAAAATAAATGGATACATCATAATGTTAACAGTAATAATAAATAAAGGCTAGTGGAAAGAAACTAGCTCGCAAGTTCCAACATCAACGTTTGACTCTAGTCTATGAAGCCTCTATCACTATTAAATAGTGCCAATGACAGGTCCATGACTACCTCAATCCAACATTAAAAAAAAGCAATTCTAAACTATAAATCATAATGAAAAATAATGCAATGATCCCTTCAAAGTAAGGGAGGCTCACCAATCTGCTGAACACTCGAAGGTCCTCAATAGTTTGCCTGCGGATGTCCTCTATCTTGCGTATCTACATCATAATACAATGCAGTCCAAAAGGGAACATTAGTAATTGAAATGTATTAGTATGTAAAAATAGCTTAGTGAAATCGAAATAGGTAGAATAATAGTAAAACCAATAACAACTCAATATAGAAATCAATCAATATGTCATATATCTATCTATAGCAAGAATAAAGAGTAGACAGATGACCCATCAACCCATCAATCAAATCAACCTCATCTCAGAAGGACTTATCTTAGCTCATCTCATCACATCCATCTCATCTTATCATATCATATCTCATCTCATCACATTATATCTCATCTAATCACTTTTTGACTCAGAGTGTTCAAGGTAGGAACTTTCTGGGAGTTTTTCTTATTCGACAACAATCACTTATGATCTAGTGATCGTACAACAATGATACTGATGTTGCCACAGCTATCCCATACTTGCCAGGTAGGGGACGAATCAAATCCACTAGGGACCCTAACAATCCGTTCAGTCCTTTATTGTTTCAGGGACCTTATCTTGATGGAACCACAATGAGATATAATGGTTCTAATCCTCACCTACGTCTGGCTATTTAGTTTGACAAGTGTAAGTTGGATGAACTCTTACTCTTTTGATGCTCGATATTCCTCCCATGACTCAATTCTCATAAAATAATTCATCCAATCAATACATCTCAATTAACTCATCTCAACTTAGCCTTATAAAGGCTCTCATCATTCAATAAGACCAATCAAACCATCTCAATCAACCTCATTAAGGCTAATCTTTCAGTCAGTCTCATAGAGACTCTAATTATCTCATCAATCAACATGTCAATCAACAGCTTAAGGATTTGAACAATCATTAGGGAATAATCTAATAGACAAATCATTAGAGTTTTCATTTGTGGAGACTCAAGGACTATCAAGTCCAATCAACTCATCATCATTGTCATATCTTACTCTCAATCACAATCACAATCAAGGCTCTAGACTCAATCCTATCTTCTTTCATGCAATCTTCGAGAAATCGTAAATACAGTTATGCAATAATTTAAGTAAGCTATTCAATTCAAGTAAACTTGTTTATGATGATCATCAACATATGAAAATACATGTAAATAATCTAGATTTCAAGAAAATATTCAAGAAATTATGTATATTGACTTATTAGACCCCATAATTAATTCAATCAAAGTAAAACATTCAATTGAAAAGTTATGACGAACATGGCATAATTTAAATTAAGTAGGTTTGCGGTGCTTAATTATAATTGGAGCATATGTTTTAAGTTGAAGTCGGGAGTCCTCAATTGGATTAAAATAGAAAAGTTTGGGGACCTAATTGAACAATGGGCAAACTAGTAGCCCTTAGGGTGGAATTTTTAAAAGTGTGGTCTATATATATATACCCCTCCTTAGTTTAAAAATGAAGAACTTGTGTTCTTGTCTTAAGCTTCTATATATGCTTTAAAGAAGGGAAGAAGAGAAGGAGAGTTTCTATATATATATACCCCTCCTTAGTTTAAAAATGAAGAACTTGTGTTCTTGTCTTAAGCTTCTATATATGAGGTGAGTTTCTAATTCAAATTGTTTTCTTAATGCCTCTTAGTTGTAAGTATGGTTAGGAGATGAAAGTGCTAAG
>JAOTQJ010175116.1:0-12923 GCA_025642045.1 Solanum sejunctum | reverse complement strand
ATGGTCCTCGGAATCCAACACACTGCATAATTAGAGTATTATTCATGGTTGTGAGTGTTCCATAACTATGAATAGGAGGCTATGAGGCATTTTATTAAATATTGCACTTCTTCATGGTCTATATCATGCTTTAGATGTAAGTGTAAGTCTTTTCCCCTAACGAAAGCGCTTTGCTCCTCTAGATCATGTTGTTTCCAAGAGGGAGACTAAGGAGAGCTCGTATACCCTAGGATCAACTGGCCCCTCCCGCTCCTCAAACTCCTTAAGGTAGAGAGGTAGCCTAAGATGAGTTCCAACATTCTATTATAATGTTGGCTCATGTTATGACCAACCAAATAACCAAAGGGGCCCAAGCCCCTTATGCTCCCACTCAAACTTCTAGGTGAGGAACTTCACAAGAAAGAATCCACCAGAGTTCTCTATCATGGGGATCAATGTGGAGGAAAATGCAGAGTTGGTGCCCTACCAACTCAAAGGGGTGGCTCAAATTTAGTTTAGTCAATGGAAGTTATCGAAGGGGAATGATAATGCTATCCCTTGGGAAGAGTTCAAAGCTACATTCATCAATCATTTCTTTCCTATCGAGCTAGGAAAGGCTAAGATGATGGAGTTTATGGACCTTAAGCAAGGTTCCATGAGTGTGAGGGAGTATGCCCTGAAGTTCAACCATCGCTCCAAGTATGCTCCATAATTGGTTGTCGAGCCTAGATTAAGGATACACAAATTTGTGTCGAGAGTGTCCAACTTGGTTAATGAGGAGTGTCGTACCGCCATGCCAGTAGGAGATATATTTTTATCCTACCTCATGACATATGCCGAGCAACTAGAGGGGAAATAGCTTAGGAAAAAAAAAGAAATGGTGAGTCCAAGAGGGCTCATTTTGAAGGTGGTTTAAAAGGTTTTTAGGGTGGCCAATTTCCTTAAGACCACAAGTTCCAAGGCCAAGGATCATCCAACGCTCCTCCCAAGAGGTTTGCCAATGACAGGGTGACTAACCCATGATTCCAATGTGGCAATGGAGAAATACAAATCCTAGGTGCCGAAGGTGTGAAAAGAATAAAAGTGGTCCATGTTTGATGAATTCCAATGCTTGATTTGGTTGTGGTGAAATGGGTCACAAGGTTATTGATTATCCTCATGCTCAAAACAAAGGTAGAGATGGTCGTCCACTAGGCCAAGGTACTAATGCAGGTCAAAGGAGAAGAGAAGGCCAACAAGGTGGTGCACCAAGGCAAAATAGATTCTATGCTCTTCCATAGAGACAAGGGGTGAATGACATTCCCAATGCATCACTAGATGTTAAAGATTTTTGATTTTGATATGTATGGATTGATAGACCCTGGTGCCAGTATTTCTTTTGTTACTCCTTTTGTTGCCAAAAAGATTCATCCTACTCCCGAACAATTATGTGAACCTTACGAACTGTCAACCTCTGTTGGTGAGTCCATTGTTGCCTAAAGAGTCTATAGAAATTGTCTCATGTTCATATTGTATAAAGTCTTGCCTAGCGATTTTGTTGAATTTATGGTGGATTTTGATGTCATTCTTAGGATAGATTGGTCACATGCATATTATTCTTCTATTTATTATAGAACCCATAGGGTTAAATTCTAATTTCCCTTATGAGCTTATCCTTGAGTGGGAAAGTCGTGATGTGGTGGTCAAGGATAGATTTATTTCTTGTATTAAAGCCTAAAAGTTGATTTCAAAGGGATGTCTTTAACATCTTGTGAGGGTTAGGGATGTTGAGTCCAAAGTACTTCAATTGAGTTGGTTCCGATGGTTAAGGAATTTTTTGATGTATTTCCCGAAGAGCCGGTATTCCTCTCGAAAAGGAAATAGACTTTGGTACAGGCCTCCTTCTCGATACATAACCAATTTCTATTCCCCCATACCGCTATGGCCCTAGTTGAATTAAAGAAATTGAAGGATCAATTGAGAGATTTGTTGGAGAAGAGTTTCATAAGGCTTAGTAAGTCATCTTGGGGTGCACTAGTGTTATTTGTGAAGAAAAAAGATGGTTCTCTTAGAATGTGCATTAATTACCAACAACTTAATAGGGTCACCATAAAGAACAAGTACCCTATACCAAGGATTGATGACCTTATTGATCAACTTCAAGGGGTTAGTCACTTTTCTAAGATTGATCTTCTGTCTCTGTATCACGAAGTAAAAGTGAGGGAGTGTGACATTCCCAAGATGATTTTCCATACTAGGTATAGGCACTTTGAGTTTGTGGTTATATCATTAGGGTTGACTAATGGATCATCTATATTTATGGATCTCATCAATAGGGTCTTTTACCCCTACTTGACAAGTTTCTCGTGGTCTTTATTAATGATATCTTGATTTATTCCCATAGTAAGGAGGAGCATACGAATCACCTTGGGGGTGGTGTTGCAAATCTTAAGCGAGAAGAGGTTGTATGATAAATAAAAATTATGAGCTTTGGTTGAAAGATGTTGCTTTTCTAGGGCATATGGTGTTGGATGATGGCATTAATGTGGATCCTAAGAAGACGGAGGTGATTGTAAATTGGACTAGACATTTGACTCCACCAGATATTAATAGTTTCTTAGGTTTTTAGATGGTTCTCTTCTATTGTTTCTCCTATGACTGAGTTGACACAAAAGAATGCGAAATTTGTGTGGACCAATAAATGTTAGAAGAGTTTCTAAACCTTGAAAGATAAGCTTGTCTCCGCTCCTATCTTGGCTATACCAGAAGAGTTAGAGGGATTTGTGGTATATTGTGATACCTCAATAATTGGTTTGGGGTGTGTTTTGATGCAAAATGGTAAGGTGATAGCATATGCCTTTAGGGAACTTAAGGTGCATGAGAAGAATTATCCCATCCATGATCTTGAATTGGCAGACATGGTATTTGCTTTGAAAATTTTATGCCACTGCTTGTATTGGGTTCATGTAGATGTGTTTATCGACCACAAGAGTCTACAACATGTTTCACCCAAAAAGACCTTAACTAGGGTATCCATGGGTAGTCTAGCTCATGTTGATGATGGTGGCAAAAAGGTGGCTAGAGAGGTTCACTAATTTTCTATATTGGGGATTAGGGTGGGTGAAGTTGATAATGGTGGTGTAGTGGTCTTTGATGGATCTAGATCTTCCTTAACTAAGGAGGAAAAGGAAAAACAAGATCTTAACCCCACCTTGCTAGAGTTGAAGGCCTTAGTGAGAGATGGTAGAGTGGAGGTTTTCTCCCAAGGGGAAGATTGTGCCCTTAGGTACTAAGGTAGATTGTGTGTGCCAAATATGGATGACTTGAAAGTGTTGATCTTGAATGAGGCCCATAATTCATCCTATTCTAATAACCCCGGTTCTACAAAGATGTATAGAGACTTGAGCGAGGTGTATTGGTTGGGTAGTATAAAGAGAGACATTGCCAGGTTCATATCCGGATGTCATAATTGCCAACAAATGAAAGCCAAACAACAAAGGCTAGGTGGCCTAGCCCATGATGTAGAATTCCTACTTGGAAGTGGAAAAAGGTTAACATGGATTTTGTGGTTGCATTGCCTAAAACTAGGAATCATTTTGTCTGTATTTGGGTCATTGTGGATAGAATTACAAAGTTGGCTCACTTCCTACCAATCAAAACAACCCATGGTGCCAAAGATTATGCCAAGTTATACATTTATGAGTTGGTTAGATTGCATGGGGTGCCCTTCTCTATCATTTTGAGTCATGGTGCTCAATTCACCTCTCACTTTTGGAGGTCTTTCCAAAGTGGTCTTGGTACCTAGGTTAAGCTTAGCATGACTTTTAATCCTCAAACGAATGGTCAAGTCAAGAGGACTATCCAAACGCTTAAGTATATGCTTTGGGCTTGTGTTTTGGAGTTTAAGGGTAGTTGGGATGAACATCTTCCGGTTATTAAAATTGCTTACAACAATAGCTACCACTCAAGAATTGGTATGGCTCCCTTTGATGTTCTTTATGGTAGGCATTGTAGATCTCCAGTTAGGTAGTTTGATATTGGAAAAATGGCTTTGCTAGAACCAGATTTGGTCATAGAGACCTTGGAAAAGGTAAGGACTATAAGAGAGAGATTGAAAATAGCCCAAAGTAGACAAAGTCCAATTCCGATATAAGGAGAAGAGATCTTGAGTTTAAGGTTGGCGATTGAATATACTTGAAAGTCTCACCCATGAATAGTGTGGTCCGATTTGGTAAGAAAGGGAATTAATCCCAACGTTTGTGGGTCCTTTTAAAGTTTTGAGAAGATTGGGTAAGGTTACATGTGGGGGAGTTGCCTATGGAGATGTATATGGTTCATCTGGTCTTCCACGTATACATGTTGAGAAAGTATGTGGGTGACCTAAGTGCTATAGTGACCTTGGATGTTATGGGTGTTGTGGAAGATAATTTGACCTATGAGGAGGTCCCAGTGGAGATATTTGATAGACAAGTGAAGAGGTTAAGAAACTAAGAGGTAGCTTCCTTTAAGTTCCTTCAGAGGAGCCAAAAAGTTAAAAGTGCCACATGGAAAGCCAAGGAGGACATGAGAAAGTGATATCCATATCTTTTTCACTCTACTTAAACTGAAGGTAATAATTTAAGTCCTCTATATGATTTCAAGTCTTAAGTTTCACCCCTTATGTCATTTTGCATGAATTCATGTTCATGGTAACAAGTTTATGGTGATTTTTGACAATCATGTTGAGATTATTAAAATGATGTTTAAATGCATTTGTTGAATTCTTGCCGGTCTGAAATCGTAATGATTACTTCTCTTGTGCATGTTTTGTTGACATTCTGGGATGAATTAAATTTGTACGTAATATCAGAAATCCAACTTCATATTCTCAATCAGGATAAATTGAGTGGGAAATAGCTATAATCTGGATTTTATAGGGCTCATAGGAAAAAAACCGTTTTCGCTAATTTACGATTTCCAGAGAGCATCCGCACCTTGGCCGCGATGAGCTAGGGGCACAGAGCAGTGTAAATGTTTCCTTTGTATTAGGTCCACATCCTGGACCAGTACAAAATGTTCCTTAGTTTTTTTGTGTTCTCCCAAGGCATTGGGGTCATAGTCCTATACCCACTTATGCATAAAAACATCCATACTTAGCCATTTTTCAACTCTATATCACTCAAAACCCTCGCAAAACCACTCCAACACTTAACCAAATATCTTATTCCAAATTCAAGAATTTCTAGCATAACTTTGAAACTCAAGGATTCATTTCAAGCTCTAAGTCTCCTTCAATTTCAACTCAAGAAAATCCAAGTTTGAGATATGTGGGTTTCATCCATTGGGTTCTTTCACCCATGGAGCCCAATCTCCCTTTTTATGAAAAGTTACATGTTTTAAAGTTGTATCACCTATGGGTATCTCCTATTATGGATTATGAGCAAAAATTAAGCCAAAGTTTTATAAAATATTGATTTATTATGCATGACTATTTATTTCAAGGTTATACCATGAATTGATTTTGTCTATTGAGACTATGCATATGTTGAGATATGAAATTATGAATTATCATAAGTCTTTGTAATGAATTTCAAGGTACTTTACATGAGGGTTTTACTGCATGTTGGTGAGTGGATATGCATTAGGTTTTCTCATGTTTTTTCACTCTAGAATTCCATGGTTTTGATCTAGCATCATGAACCCACCATGTGGTTGATAAAATGTCAAGTCAAGAATTCTCAAGGTATTGATGATCTATGTCATGATTTACAAGTCAAATGAATATGTGATGATTAAGGGCTTTGAAGTATGTACTGTGTTCATGAAAATTATCTATGCTTCTAAAAGTTACAAGTTAAGCCCTATTTCAAGGATTTTAGCTCTTGTGAGTCATTCATGTTTAAGCAAGGGTTCATGTATGACTATGGTCTGTTCTTATGTTTCATGTTAGGCTCATTAATAGAGGTCAAACATGTTTCAAGAGTTACTCCAATCATGTTTCATGTTGTTTACAGGTTATGATTATTTTAAGTATTTCGTGGGATTTGACTTAACACCGATTGAGGCTAAAGATGGGGGCTCGACCCAAGGGGTCCTTATATAAAGTCTTTTGCCTCTAAACTATGTGCCACTGTAGAATTATGATTATTAACCTTTGTATACTAGTGGATCCATCTAGTTAATATTATCATGTTTGGTTTGCCTTGGCAAGTAGACCACACCTAGCCGAGGGGTGCCATGCCCTTTCCACCTGACCGAGGGGGTGTTATGACTTGGATTCCAAGTTGTAGCTACTTGGTCTATGTCGTTTGAGGTCTCTTCCCACAAATGCGTGCTATATAAATTGGCAAGATGAATTATGTACAAGAATATTTTATTATGACCATTGATCATGCTTGCCATATTGAGATTATATATCTATTGCTTGCCATATTGATTATGCATGTTGACTATGCTACCCTATGTTTTGTTACATTGCATCCCACATACTTAGTACATTCAAATATTCTAACGCATACTTTATACCTACATGATATTTTCATGTAGGAACTAGAGCTCAATTTGATCACTGTCCTCCACGTGGCTAGTATGATCGTTCAGAGATAAGCTTTGGTGAGTCCTCAAGTCCGGGGACACTATCTATGTTACTCATGCTGTTTTGAGACTTCTTTATATTAAACACTTGTTACTGTAAGGGTGAGCCCGAAAAGTGTCTTGGCCCCCCTCTATTCTATGTTAGAGGTGTTGTTGTATATTATGATATACTTATACTATGAGCTTCACTCTTTATTTCTTTTATGATTATCAAAGATTTTTCTTTAGTCCCGCTTCCCTTTTTTTATATCATGTAATGTTTGTTTGGCTTTCGCGACCAAGAATGCTTGAGTGATACGTTAAGAGGATTCTTTGGAGTCCCTTCGAGTTCCCCATTCACGGCGCCATCAAAGCCCTAGGCTTTTGGTCATGACAATAAATATAGTCCAGCTACTTTTCTTTTTAACTTAATGTGTATTGACATTCCACCCTTAGTATCATGATCAACATTTGGATTTTTATTACCCACTTTATCATAGCATCATCATGGATTTCATAACATCACCATTTTTAAAACATGAATTTACCAACATAAGATCGAAATCATGAAAATTCATAGCTTTATAAGAGGAGACTAGGGCTAAGTGTGCATTCATGATCATTTGAGTCAAAATCATGCAATTAGATAGTTAGAAACAGATTGGATGAGTCAAAATTATGCAATTAGATAGTTAAAATTAGATTGAATCATTGATAAAGGAACCCATATCAAGTCATTAAGCCCTAATCATGCGTACTTAAAATCATATATTTTTGCTTGACAATCATATACATCATGAAATTCATCAGAATTCATGCATAATTAATCATAATCATCATATAAGAAACATAATCCCTATATTAGGAATCATAGCTTAAAAGCGCATAGGAAATCATCATAGAATTTTGATAGAAAGAAGGTTTTTGATTGAGCTTCATTGATGAAACTAATGCATGAATGAAGCCCTACATACTTCAAGTAGAATATGGAAATCCTCAAGCTTTAGCTTCAACGAAACCCTTCACTTAGAGAGAGAAATATTAATAACCCTTGACAAAAATTTGAGGATTAAAGGCTTCGAATGAGTTAGGAATTGGATTTATAGAGGCTAGGTTGGTTAAGTTAGTTAGGGTAGCCAAAAGAATGCAATTTAGGACATAGATTAAAAATATTAAAAACACCTTTCTTGGCGGAACCATCCAAAAGACCCTTCCTACGGGTCGTGGATCAACATATGGTTCGTACCTTAGTCCGTAGAACCTTGTGTCAAGGAAGCCAAGTTTTTGGAATTTGCAGTTTTTTACCTACAAATATGCAAGATGATCCACGGATTCACTATGGGCAGTAGCTTCTTCCGTAAAGTGGTTCCAGACTTTGGAGAATTTAGGTTCCTCATGGACTCTTCATATGAGATAGATGGGTCATGGTTACTAATATGGCCTATCTGGTAACATATAAGTAATCTTTCAAAAATCTTTACAATTTTTCATTTTTTTTGTGCGTATTCGACGAAACTACTTGTAGTTCCTTATAATGGCTGTAGACTGGCTCATAGGGTCAAAGTTTTAGCAAAATTCTTGTCTTTCAGTTTTCCAGACCTAAAAATATGAGGGGTCTTACAAACACCACCATTTTGGTCAATCATGCAGCAAGAGCTATATTAATTCATTAGCTAATCTCAAACTATTTTGGAACATAATTAAAGGACAATGATTATCTACTATAGGTCTTCTCATTGCTAGGTTACAATCCCGAGGAATGTTCAATTCGTAGTCAAAGTCATAGTATACAAAGTCTTATAATATCATAATTTCATCATAGAGTAGCTCATCAAAGCCAAAGCTTCACAATATCAAAGATAGGCTTTACAACATACATAACTTTCACATTATTCTCATAGCACATAACATGCATAATAGCCCTTCAAAATTCATAATATTCATAGTTCATATATCTCGCCATAAGTCTTTCATCAATATATGAAGCTTGGTATATAGCATTAGTTAAACATGGTAGGTATGCAATATATGCTTAAAATCATGCAAAGTCAAGATTCTAGGACATGCAGAGAGTAAACAAGGCCTTTTTCAAGTCATCCAAAGTAAATCTTAGTTATAGCTTATTTAACCCTCTTAAAGCCCATAAATTTCACATGGCATTTTAGTGCAATATAGCGTACAAAGCTAGAATACCAATATTTACTCCATAACATCAACATACAAAAGAGTTCATAAAATTTTCATAAATTCCCACAACTTAAACATAGACAAGGAAGAAAAATAGTTGAGCTTTGTGGAGGAAAGGCCTCTTCAAATCAAAAACCATGTACCTTGATGTGATTAGAGATGAAATCGTATTACAGAATGAGGCAAATTTGAAACCCTTCCTTGGACTCTTCTTTTGAAGGTCTTGAAGAACTTGGGAGTGTTGGGAGGCATTAGACTTATGATAGTTTAGATTAGGTGAGAATGGAGTAGTTTAGGGTTGTAAAAGGCTTATTTGGTGACTTAAACGATGTAGCATAGGCATAGACTATTATAAAAAGTCAAATTTGCCCCTCCTAAGAGTCTATTGGACAGGATCACCAGACACTGATTATGGGTCGTAGTCTAGCACATGGTCTTAAAAGGGTTCTCGTCCTAGTAACATATTTTAGACTTCTGTCAACCCCAAACCACTACTCTAACAATGATTTGTGAAACTATCCATTAGCCATCCTTCTTGTCGTACATTGAACCTCTGAAAATTCCATTTTTCCCCTAGTCTACCTCCCATTCTATTATCACAACTATGACATGGAACCATTTACGACACATCAATCACTTCATGCATAGATCTCCCTCTAAACATTAGCTACTAGAAATGCAAACTTAGGTCCCACAAACCAATGCACAACTTGTACATCATTGTATGATGAATATACCCTTCTATAAAACTCACTTATACTTAGAAAAATTTCTAGTCTTCACTTCTTAGGCACTTTTACACTTTTCAACATGTAAGGCCTTACATATCGTGACCGCCATGAATCTTTTAATGATAGTCCCCTCTATCAAAACATATGTTAGGTTCTTTTATTATGTCTTGGTAAGAGTTGATAAATTTATCTTCCTTGCTGATTTTGCTATTCTTGTTTGTGAGCTTGACATTGAGATACCGATCATATTAGGAAGACCATTCTTAGCTACTAGGAGAGCATTGGTGGATGTGGATTGTGGGGAGTTCAAGTTTGGAGCAAATGATAAAGAGGTGACATTCAATGTATGTAAATCAACAAAGCAACAAAGGAATATCAAGTGGTGTCATATATTGATTATATTGAAGATATCGTTGCCAATATGGATGAATCCTTAGTTGTTGTGTTGCTTAATTTTGATGAGGCTATGATGGATGATTATGATGAGGTTGTTGCTGCCCTTAAGGGTGTTGGATTTAACTATGACAACCCTTGCGGGAAGATGCCACTTCTGTACACTCTAAGCTTACACAACACTTACTAACATACAAAGAATTTAACATGTGACATATTAATCATAATTAAATAATGAATTCAAAATAGCTAAAGGTATAGGATTTTGTTCTAAAGTTCATTTAATTGATTTTTAGTTTATGTTTTTGGCATTAGTACCTTACAAGTAATTTAAACCACTATCTTGCGAGATATTTATATATTGCCATACTATTGTAGCACGTTGAAAAGTATTACTAATGTTAAAATATAAGGATATAAAATTTACTGGTTTTCATTTCATACAATCATCGTAACATAACTTGTATTTTAATATAGAAACAAGCTCGCCAGCTCAAATTTATCTAAACAAGCCAAAACTTAAAGTTACAAACTATCATTTCATAATTTCCAGTAGCCTTTCAAATTTATACGTCCATATATAATAGGAGAATCATGTACATGTCCCAAAACTACTACAGTATATATGTCTAGATGCAAATGTGATCTTCTGCAGAACTCCCAAAATTTATCTTCAATGGCCATCCTCAAGCATCATCTCGGGTACTCCCAAAGGATAGGGGATTTCTCAACTTTGCTCCAAGAAACTGATTTATTTCATGTGTTTATATCAAATTTAAGGTCATGATAAAGTTTATAAGGTTTTATGTGGTCATTAAACAGACTTACTTTGAAGAAAATATATTTTATGTCAAAAGTATGTTAAAAGAAAAATTGTCCAATAAGATGGCAGCCCAAATTTTCTGTTTTTCACTCCTTATTTATTTTGTTCACATATAATTCTTATTATTAAGGCTTTTCTAACATGTATAATTTCATAAAAGTGAAAAAATTGCACTAAAATGAACCCCTCCCTCATTCATTTTTACGATTCAAGAAATCGATTTCTCTAACAACACAAACTCAAGTCAGAGAGTTGTGAAGTAGGGTTGATTATATCTTGAGGGAATACTGTTTTGAAAGTGAATATATTATTTAATAATAAGGGCATTACATTAATGATAGGAACTCTAGAAAACTGGCCATTGATCTAAAGAATAGATAACATTCACTGGTAAACCCTTCCATTAAAGAACCTCTAAAGTTAGAACTCAAGAACCTCCCTTCCCATCTCAAATATATGTTTTTGGGTAGTGATGGAAGGCTACCAATCAGTGTCGCTATGTATTTATTGGATCACCAAGTGCTGGCTTTAGTAAGTGTGTTGTTCAAGTTCATAAAGGCAATTGGTTGGACCATCGTAGACATTATTAGGATTCCTCTAACGATTTCCATTCACAAAAATCAATTTGATGAAAGATTGTAAGCCGAACATTAAAAATAAAAGGAGGTTGAATCTTTCCATGCAAGAAGTTATCAAGAAAGAAATTATCAAGTGACTTGATACAGGGGTAGTGTACCCGATATCAGATAGCATTTAGGTGATTTTGGTGCAAGTGTGCCCAAAAAGCGAAGTCTCATGGTTGTAAAAAATGAGAAGAAAGAGCTTGTCTCAACTAGTCTGGTGACTAGATAGAGAATACGCATGGAATATACTAAGTTGAACTCATGGACAAGCAATCGAGCTTACCCATTTTAGTTATAAGCAGACATGAAAAGAAAGAGTCTTAATATATAACATAAAATCCAACATATTATCCCCGTACTGGAGGACTCACCAAACTAGCTTGAGACAAATCATACTAGCCACGTGGAGGAGGAGGATCAAGCAGGGCTCTGGTTCCAACATGGTGACATCATGTAGGCATAGAGTATGTGTTAGTATATTTGAATGTACTAAGTATGTAAGATGCAATGCCACAAGAAATAGTCAACATAATCGAAATGCATAAACTTAGGAAATGAATAAACATAAAATAGCAATGTGGCATGCATGGATGACGTTTAGAGTAAATCATGCTTACATATGACATAATACATATGTAAGGAGAGACTATCAATATAGGATATCCAAGGCCTACCACCTCCTTGGAGAGGCTAATGAGTCAAAAACACCTCAATATGGTTATTGAGGTACCAACCCATCAACGTGGTTATTGGGGTACATACCTCCCATTATGGTAGCATGGGTATACTACCTCCTAAGCGAGGCAATCGAGTACAAACCCCTCAATATGTTTATTAAGGTACATACCCCCCAATCAGGTAGCATGGGCCTACTACCTCCCAAGTGAGGTAATCGAGGTACAAACCCCTCAATATGGTTATTGGGGTACTTACCCCCTAATATGGTAACATGGGCCTACTACCTCGCGTGTGAGGCTTGGTCAACTCACAACACTATAGACCAAAATAACATATACATTCTTTTCATCATCATAGATCCATTCAACTCATAAGACATGCATTGGACCTTCAATACCTCAAGGGATTAAACCCGGATAGTTTATCAAACACTTGGTGGGTGTGTAGTGCTAGTGTAAAACCATGCAATTCAAGGATGAAATTATGCAAGAAATTTTGAGGTAATACCACCCACAAACACTTGGTAATACCACCATCCAATATACATCAAAATCCTTCATCAAATCTCAAGATAGATCCAATATTCATAGCTCCAAAACATGCTTAAACAATCATACTTTTATGAAACCCCAACATACTTCATAGTGAAATTCATAATAAGTAAGTGTCATAAGTAAATCAACTTAGAAGCATGATATTTAGGTAAAAAGGAGTCTTTCACACCATAAGTGAAAGGAAGCAATGGTTGAAACCTACATACCTTAACTTTGAAGAATCCTTGATGAAGATTGGAAATGGAGACTTGAACCTTAAGCGAAATTCTTAAGATCTGGATAAGTTTTGGGACTTGAAATTTGGGGTGAAATATTTATCTAAGTGTTTAAGAGAGTAGTAGGGTATGCCTTGTATGATTTAAAGGTGTAACATGGCTAGGTATAGGTATTTTCACACGTAGGAAGACTTAGGCCCAAGACGTAA
>JAOTQJ010175079.1:0-24334 GCA_025642045.1 Solanum sejunctum | reverse complement strand
TAGGAAGTTCCTTTGGATACAAATATGGTTTGTCCGGTTCTTCATGTTTCTAGGATTGATGAGGGGTTTTAATGATTTAAGTGTTATAGGACTCTTGAAGTTATGTATGTTGTGTGGTATGAGTTAGCCTATGAAGAGGTCCGGTGAAGAAGTTGGGTGGATATGAGTAAGGGTTGATTTGTGAAGGTGTAGTGTTTGTCAAGGCCCATTGGGAGAATCGTCAAGTCGATAGTATATCTCGAGGAGCTGAAGTGGGCATGAAGGAGCAACATCCATACCTCTTTCATTCTATTCAAGCTTATGATAACATACTAAGTCCTTTCTTGATTCCAAATCTTCTGTTACACCCCTATGTCATTGTATGTATTCATGTTTATGTTGACAAGTTCATGGTGATTTTACACTTATGTTGGAATTTTGAAAATGGTGTTTTAAATGTGTTTTTGCATTCTTGTTGGGGCTGATCTCTTTATGATTACTCTTCTCTTATACGTTCTTTGACATTTGGGGAAGAATGTCCCCAAGGGGGAAATATTGAAACGAACCCCAAAATTGCCTGAAAATGTGCCTTGGAAGTGCTCAGAATCATAATTTTCATATATCTCAAAATTCGTGTGTTATTTTGGAAATCTGACTTCATATTCTTGTTCAGGGGTCAAATTTAGGGGGAAAAGGGTCTTAGCCTGATTTTACAGCAAATGATTTAGAATTTCAATTTTTAAAGTGCTGAATTCCAGTAGCTTTTGCGCATTACTGGCGCGACGTTCCCCTGCCTTATTTTGTGCCAGTTATTTAAGCTCGGTCCAAGACTTTTAAGACTTGGGCCTAAGCCTTCCTGCATGTGAAAATACCTATACTTAGATATTTTTCACCCTCATACCATTCAAAACATTTCCCAATACTTACTCAAACATTTAGGCTTATATTTCTCACAAGATTCAAGTTCCAAAACCCTCTATGAATCTTAAGGAATTCAACCAAGCTTCAAGTCTCCATCTCTGATCTTCTTCAAGGACTCTCCAAGAGCTAAGGTATGTGGGTTTCTTTCATGGGTTCCTTTCTCCTATGATGACCAAGAGTCCTTTTACTCAAAATTGCATATTTAAAGATGATTTACTCATGGGTCTTATTTATTATGAAAATCACTGCACACTATATTGGGGTTTATGAAATTGAGACTATTTTGCTATATTTTGAGCTATGAAACCAAGATCTATTGTAAGATTTGATGAAGGATTTTGATATATATTGCTTGATGGTGTTACCAAGTATCTATTGAAGGTTTTACATTGAATTTACTAGCATAATTTGACTCTTGAATTGCATGGTCTTACACTAGCACTACACACCTTTTAAGTGTTTGATAAAATGTCCGGTTATAGTTTCTTGAGGAATTAAAGGTCCAATGCCTGTCTTATGAGTTGAATGATGTTATGATGATGAAAAGGAATATATGTATATAATGTTAAGATGATGAGAGGAAATGTAGGTACATGATGACTATATGATGATGAGAGTAAGGTATGCATATGATGTATGATGATGAGAGGAAATGTAGGTACATGATGACTATATGATGATGAGAGTAATGTATGTATATGATATTATCTCCATAGTGTTGGAACGTGACCATGACATTTGTCAGTGAAATATTTTCTAAGTGTTGGATCATAGACGAGTCACACGGTCCATCCTACTCATAGGTTGGGTGCTAGGTAACCGTGTCAAGGGGTTCGTACCTTGATGACCTATTGGGGGGTTTGTACTCCAATTACCATGGGTGGTAGGGTGCAACTATCGATTAACCTTGTTGGGTGTTTGTGCTCATTAACCTATTAGGGGGACTGTACTTCGATCACCAATGTTATTAGGGTACGACAATCCATCAAACATGTTGGGGGTTTGTATCCATCAATCTTGTTGGGGGGTTTGTACTCCATCAACTATGTTGGGGGTTTGTATCGATCAACCCATTGGGGGGTTTATACCTCAAGCAACCTCATGAAGGGGTTTGTACCTCATGCGTCTCTCTAAGAGGGTGATAGGCCTTGGATTGCACTAATAATGGTCACTACCTACACTTGTATTATGTTCCATATAAGCATAATTTACTATAAGCATCTCCCATGCATGCCATATTGCTTTATGTTACTCATTGCCTATGCTTATGCATTTTTAATATGCCACTTATCTCTTGTTGCATTGCATCCTTCATACTTAGTATATTCAAACATAACTAACGTATACTCTATGCCTACATGATATCACCATGTAAGAACCAGAGCCCCACTTGAGCATCCTCCTTCACATGGCTAGAACAATTATCTCTGAAGTTAGTTGACGAGTCCTCCATTCTGGGGACGTTCCTGATGATCTATTTATATGTTCTAAGACTATCTTTCTTTTATGTATGTATTTACTATGAGGGTGATCTCAGTTACTTGTCGTGGTCCCTACTCTTATCTATGCAGTAGAGGTGTTGTCGGACAAGATATATATTTATGCTATAAGCTTTGACTCTTTCTTGACTCTCATTGCTTATGATATGAAAAATGTTCCCTTTAGTCCCAATTCCCTTGTTTATGCTTATCTCTTATTGTTATTTTAATTGCTTCCACGACCAAGAATGTGTAATGATATGCTGAGTCTTGTTTGGGCTTTCTTCGGGTTTTCTATTTGCCGATCACGTTTAGGCCCTAGGCTTGGATAGTGACATCTATCCTTGGTAGAGGATACTTGTTCTTTTAGTGACTTTATTGAGGTGCCGATAATCAATGAACATTCTAAGGGAACCATCCTTCATCTTTAGTGTGCCCCAAGGTGATTTACTAGGCCTTATGAAAATCGTCTCCAATAAATCTTTTAGTTGGTTCTTCAACTCCTTTAACTCTGACGGGACATATGGTAAGGAGGAATAACAATGGGTTGTGTATCAGGGAGGAGGTCTATACAAAAGCCCATTTCCCTTTCGACAGGAACATCGGTGAACTCATCGGGAAACATATCCAGAAACTTATTGACCACTGGAACCGACTCAATAGGGAAGACTTTAGACTCAACATCCCTATCCCTTACAAGATGATAAATGCAGCCCTTAGAAATCAATTTTTAGGCTTTAAGATAAGAAATGAATCTACCCTTGACCGCCACATTACAACTTTTTCGCTCAAGGATAGGTTCATTAGGGAATTAGAATCTAACTTTGTGGGTCCTACAATTAACAGAAGCATGGTATGCATGTAACCAATCCATCCTAAGAATAATATCAAAATCCACCATGTCAAGTTCAAGAAAATCACAAGGCAAGACTTTATATAATATAGACACAAGGCAATCTCTATAGACCCTTTTAGCAATAATAGAATCACCAACGGGTAGATGCTTCATAAGGTTCACACACAAATTCGAGAGATATATGAAGCTTATTGGAAACAAAAGGAGTAATGAAAGAAATAATGGTACTTGATTCTATCAATGCATACACATCATAATCAAAAACCTTTAACATACACAACATCGGGCACCTCATCCACTCCTTGCCTTCCTTAGAGTGCATAGAACTGGTTGTGATGTGGAGCACCCCCTTGTTGGCCACCTTGAGCCCTTGATCAATATAACCACCTTGTCTTTGACGACAGCCATCCTTGCCCTTATTTTGAATAATAAAGGCGATCAACAAGCTTGTGTCCTACTTTCCCACACCCATAACAAGCTTTCTAATCCCTCAAGCACTTCCCATGATGATTCCTTTTACATTTTGGACATCTTGGAAAACTTGCCCCACCATTGCTACCTTAGAACCTTTGGTTAAGCACCCCATCATTAGCAAGTCTATTATTTGGAGCACTAGAGGACCCTTGGCTTTGGAACTTATGACCTTGTTGAAACCGGCCACCCTTAGAACCTTGAAAACCACACTCAAATTGAGCCCTCTTGGACTCCCTACTTCTCCTCTTTTTAAGTTTTTCCCCTTCAAGTTGTTCGGTATATGTCATGAGCCGAGAAAAGTCTATATCACTCACTAGTATGGCAGTACAACACACTTTATTTACCAAGTTAGACACCCTTGACACAAACTTGTTCATCCTTGATCTAGGGTTGGCAACCAAATGAGGAGTATACTTTGAGAGCTTGTTGAACTTGAGGGCATACTCCCTCACACTCATGGAACCTTGCTTAAGATTTATGAACTCTATCATTTTGGTTTCTCTCAACTCAACAGGGAAGAACTATTTAAGGAAAGTGGCTTTGAACTCCTCCCAAGGAATAGTATCATCATTTCTATTGAGAAAACCAAATTTAGGCCATACCTTTGAGTTAGTAGGCCGCTAATTCTACCTTCTCCTTCTAATTTACCCTCATGATATATAGCATCTTATACACCTCATCCATGAACTCTTGGAGATCTTCCTCCTCCTTGGACCCATGAAACTCTAGAGGGATTATTCTTGTGAAATCCCTCACCCTTGAGGCCAGAGCAGGAGCATGAGGAGCTTGGGCCCCTCGGTTAATTTGGGTGGTAATAGCATGGACCAACATAGTGATGGCATTCTAAAACTCATTATGGGCCACCCCTCCATCTTAATGAGCTTGAGGAGTGGGAGGGGTCGGTTTGCTCCTTAAGTGTACAGGCTCTCCTCAATCTTCCTCTTGGTAGCGGTATGATCTAAAAGAGCAAAAGAATATGCGTTAGGGGGTGAAGGCCTTTTCTTTACCTCTATAGCACGACACGGATCTTGAAAAAGTGAAATATTTCCTAAAACACATCATAGCCTCCTATTAATAGCTGTGGCACGTTTCACAACCATGAATAAGACTGTAATCGATGTGATATGTTGGATTGTCAAGCACCATTAACAACCTAGTGCTCTATTACGAAGCCTGTCATGACCCAAGCCTAGAGACCATATGTAATACGACGAATGGAAAGTTCGGAGATAACCCAAACAAGCCTCTTAGCATATCATGTACACAACCTTGGTTGCGGAAGAAAAATAAAACAACAAGAGTCAAATATTAAAAAGGGAAAGTAGGATTAAGGGAAGTCTTTCATAATCATAGAAACTTAAGGAAAGTCAAGCTCATAAGCATATACAAACATAGCATCTAACAACACCTCTACTTAAGAATGGAGCGGGGGATAAGACAATTCACAGGCTCACCCTCATGATAATAAGTATCCAACATAAAGAACAAGTTTCAACATAGCATAAATAAAATAAATATTGTCCTTGGAGTTGAGGACTCACCAATTTTTTCTTTAAGAACTGAACAAGCCACGTGGAGGAGGAGGATCGGTAAGAGCTCCGGTCCCCATATGGTAATATCATGTAGTCATAGAGTATGCATTAGTACTTGGAACGTAAAGTATACGGGATGCAATGCATCAAAAATCATGATCATAATAGTCAAGAAGCATATTCATAGTCAATAGGCATGAGCTCAATATGACATGTAAATGAATACTTCGGTGTAACATGCTTGAGACAAATCATGCTTGCATAGACTTGATCAACTCTAGTAGGTAATGGGTAGTACATGAGAGTAAGGCATACAACATAGTTCATAACCCCTTCATGTTAGTATAGGATAAAGCATAGCATTAAACCGTACACAAGGGTGAGGCATGCAACATAGTTCATAATCCCTTCATGTAGGTAGTGCATAGTATCAAATCATACATGAGGGTGAGTAACATAACATAGTTCAGAACTCCTCCATGTAGACATTCACCTTGTACTAGAGGATGAGGCATAAAACATAGTTCATAGCCCATTCTAGTAGGCTTCACAATCCACAAACATATAAACATAGCATAAGAGCTCCTTAATGACTTGAGAATTCTTGTCATATAATTTCATCAAACACATGGTGGTTTCATGACACTTGTTCAAAATCATGCAACTCAAGATTAAAACAAGAAGAGTAAAATAAATTTAAATCAACACACCAATATTGTAGTAAAACCCTCATTTAGGGTATCTTGAAATTTAATCTAAAAATTCACAATAATTCATAGTTTTATTAGTTCACATTATGCATAACTTTAATAGATTTAAATTAACTCATGATATGAGATTAAAATAGATATTCATGTATAATCACTCAATAGTTGATAAACCCCAACATAATTTACGTTCATATTTCATAATAAGAGATATCCATGAGTAATACAACTTAAAATCATGAAATTTTCATAAAAAGAAAAGGTTGGGCTCATGGGTGAAAGGACCCATGGATGAAGACTCACATTCCTTAAATAAGAATCTCTTGGAATGAACTTGAAGGAAACTTGAAGCTTGAGATGGGTTCGTGAGTTCCAAAATTGAGCTTGAAATCCTTGAATTTGAATTATAGATTTGATAAAGTCCTGGAGAGCTTTTAGAGAGGGTATTGTGAATTCTAGAGTTGAAAAATGGTTATGTATGGAAATTTCACATTTATATGGGCATTGGGTTATGACCCTAATAGCATTAGAGTCACCCACAACATCCAAAGGTCCTATAGTATTAGGGTCACCCACATAGTTTCTCAACATGGACACATGGAAGACTGGATGAACCATGTTCATTTCCATAGGCAACTCCAACTCATAAATAACCTTGACAATCCTCCTCAAAACTCTATAGGGACCTACAAATCTTATGCTTAATTTTCCCTTTTCCAAATTAGACCACACCCTTCATAGGCAATGCTTTCAGGTAAACCCAATCTCCAACCTTAAACTCAAGATCTCTTCTCTCACATCGGAATAGGACTTTTGTCTACTTTGGGCTATTTTCAATATCTCCCTCATCAACCTTACCTTCTCGAAGGTGTCCATGACCAAATATGTACCTAGCAAAGCCATTTCCTCCACTTCAAACCACCCAATGGGGGATATAAAATGCCTACCATAAAGATCTTCAAAAGAAGCCATACCAATGCTTGAGTGATAGCTATTGTTGTAAGAAAATTCAATGAGTGGAAGATGTTTATCCCAAATACTCTTTAACTCTAAAGTATAATCTCTAAGCATATCATCAAGAGTTTGGATAGTCATCTCGGGTTGGTCATTCATTTGAGGGTGAAAGGCCATGCTAAGCTTAACTATGGTACCAAGACCTCTTTGGAAACACCTCGAAAAGTAAGAAGTGAATTGAGCACCACGATCCGAAATGAAAGACAAGGGCAAGCTATGCAATCTAACAAATTCATGTATATACAACTTGGCATAATCTTCAGAACCATAAGTAGTTTTGACTAGTAAGGAGTGAGCCAACTTTGTCATTCTATCCACAACAACCCAAAAAGAATCAAAATATTTTCTAGTCTTAGGCAACCCAACCACAAAATCCATGTTGATTTCTTCCCACTTTCAAGGAAGAATCTCTATATCTTGGGCGAGGCCACCCGGCCTTTGCTGTTTCACTTTCACTTGTTGGCAAATGTGACATCTGAATATGAAATTGGCAATGTCCCTTTTCATACCACCCCATTACTACATTTCCCTCAAGTCTCTATACATCTTTGTAGAACCTGGGTGAATGGAATAGGATGAGTTATGGTCCCTATTCAAGATCAATTATTTCAAATTATCCACATTTGGTATAAACAATCTACCTTGGTGCCTAAAGACACTATCTCCCCCTTGTGAGAAAACCTCCACTTTACCATATCTCACCAAGGCATTCAACTCTATCAAGGGTGGGGTCAAGATCTTGTTTTGCCTTTACCTCCTCAATCAAAGACGACTTAGAATTATCAACAATAACTACACCCACATTATCAATTTCATCCAATCTAACACCTAATGTAGCCAACTGGTGGACCTCTATAGCCACCTCTTTGCCACTATCATTGACATGAGCTAGATTTCCCATAGACACCCTACTTAGAGCATCAACCACAACATTAGCTTTTTACCGGGGTAATAATGAGCACTCATGTCATAATCTTTAAGGAGCTCTAATCATCTTCTTTGTCTCAAGTTAAGATATTTTTGGGTGAACACATATGGGAGACTTTTGAGGTCAGTAAACATATTAACATTAACTCGATACAAGTAGTTATGCTAAATTTTCAAAGAAAATACTACGACCGCCAATTCAAGATCATAGGTAGGATGATTCCAATCATGCACCTTAAGTTGTCTAGAGGCATACACTATCAGCTTACTACTTTGCATCAAAACACACCCCAAACAATTCTTGAGGCATCACAATGCACAACAAACCCTTCCAGCCCTTTCGGTAGAGACAAGATAGGAGCAGAAACAAGCTTATCTTTCAATGTTTGGAAGATCTTTTCACACTTATCGATCCACACAAATTTCACCTTCTTTTGTGTTAACTTAGTCATAGGAGAAGCAATAGAAGAGAAACCCTTTACAAACTTCGATAATTACCCACCAAGCCCAAGAAACTTCTAATGTCAATGGATTCAAAGGTGTAGGCCAATTCTAATCACCTCCGTCTTTTTAGGATCCATCTTAATGCCATCACCCGACACCACAAGCCCTAGAAAAGTGACCTCTTTCAACTAAAATGCAGATTTTTTATATTTAGCATACCTCTCCTTCCTCAAGATTTATCCACATGCTCCTCCTCACTATGAGAATAAATCAAGATATCATCAATAAAAACTACCACAAACAAGTCAAGGTAGGTTTTAAAGACCCTATTCATGAGATCCATAAATATAGTCAGTGCATTAGTGAACCCAAAAGACATAACAACAAACTCAAAGTGCCCATACCTTGTCTGAAAAGCCATCTTGGGAATGTCACACTCCCTCACTTTCACTTGATGATGCCCAGACCGAAGATCAGTCTTAGAGAAGTGATTAGCCCCTTAACATTGATCACAAAGGTCATCAATCATTGGTAGAAGGTACTTGTTCTTTATGGTAACTTTATTAAGTTGCCAGTAATCAATGTACATTCTAAGGGAACCATCCTTCTTCTTCACAAATAACTCTAGCGCATCCTAAGGTAACTTACTAGGCCTTACGAAACCCTTCCCCAACAAATCCCTCAATTTCTCCTTCAATGTCTTAAATTCTGTCAGGGCTATACAGTAAGGTCGAATAGAAATAGGTTGAGTATCGGCAAGGAGATTTATACTAAAGTCGATTTCCCTTTCGGGAAGGACACCGAGAAGCTCATCGGGAAAGACATCAGGAAATTCATTAACCACCATAACCGACTCTATAGGAAGGACTTTGGACTCAACATCCCTAACCCTCATAAGATAATAGAGACAATCTTTAGAAATCAACTTTTGGGCTGTAAGGTAAGAAATGAATCTACTCTTGACCACCACATCATGACTTTCCCACTCAAGGATGGATTCATTAGGGAATTGGAATTTAACCCTATAGGTTCTATAATCAATAGATGCATAATATTAATGCAACAAATCTATCCCAAGAATGATATCAAAATCTAGCATATCTAATTCAACAAAATCACAAGGCAAAATTTTATGCAACATGAACACAAGACAATTTTTATAGACTCTTTTAGCAACAATGGACTCACCAACATGGGTATACACTTCATAAGGTTCACATAACAATTTAGGACTAACATGAAGCTTGTTGGCAACAAAATGAGTAATAAAAGAAAGAGTGGCACCCAGGTCTATCAATGATACACATCAAAATTAAAAATCTTTAACATACTAGTGATGACATTAGGCACCTCATCTACCGCTTGTCTCCCTTGAAGAGCATAAAAACTATTTTTCGTTGGAGTACCCCCTTGTTGGCCTCCTCTCCCTTTTTGACCTACATTTGCACCTTGGCCTTGTGGACAATTATCTCTACCTTTGTATCAAGCACGAGGATAATCAATCACCTTATGACCCACTTCACTACAACCATAGTAAGCATTGGAGTCCTTCAAACATGGATCATTATAGCTCCTACCACATCTTTGGCATATAGGGTTAGGCACCAGATCACCACCACCTTGGAACCTTGGGTTGTCATTAGCAAACCTCCTATTAAAGGCATTGGAAGACCCCTGGACTTGGAACTTTTGGACTTGAGGAAACCAACGACCTTTGGGATTTTGTAATTCACATTCAAAACGAGCCTTCTTGGACTCATTACTTCTTTTCTTTCTAAGCTTTTCCCACTTTAGTTGTTCAACATATGTCATGAGGTAGGATAAATCTATATCACCTATTAGCATGGCGGTACGATACTCCTTATTAACGAATTCGGACACACCCAACACAAATTTGTCCTTGACCTTGGCTCGGTAATCAATTGTGGGGCATACTTAGAGAGTTGGGTGAACTTGACAGAATACTCCCTCACACTTATGAAACATTTCTTAACATTCATAAATTCCGTCATCTTAGACTCCCTTAGCTCGATAGGAAAGAACCAGTTGAGAAATACCATTTTGAACTCTTCCCAAAGAATAACATTATCATTCCCCTTCTCCATCTTCCGTACAGTAAACCAAATTTGAGCCACTCCTTTGAGTTAGTAGGCCACCAACTCCATTTTTTCCTCCGAATTAACCCCAATAATGGGAAACACCTTATACACCTCATTAATGAATTCTTGCGGATCCTCATCCACCTTGGACCCATGGAACTCTAGTTGATTCATCCTAGTAAAATCCCTCACCCTTGAGGCCGGAGTAGTAACATGAAGAGTTTGGACCCCTTGGTTGATTTGGTTAGTCATAGCATGAGCCAACATAGTGATAACATCTTAGAACTCATCACAGGCC
Organism: Solanum sejunctum; assembly: GCA_025642045.1. Taxonomy (NCBI): domain Eukaryota; kingdom Viridiplantae; phylum Streptophyta; class Magnoliopsida; order Solanales; family Solanaceae; genus Solanum; species Solanum sejunctum. The sequence goes on along the minus strand of JAOTQJ010175079.1, from coordinate 13,605 downwards.
ATTCCAGTATCTTGAGGAGTTTGACGAGCGGGAGGGCTTGGTTGCTCCTCGGGTGAACGGGCTCTCCTTAGACTTTTTGTTGGAATAGGAATGATCTAAAATATCAAAGAACATTCCTTAGAGGAAAAACCTGACCTTAACTTCTATAGCATGACATAGAATACGAAGAAGGGGAACATTTCCTAAAATTCCTCATATACTATTACTCATTATTATGGTGTACTTCACAATCATGAACAAGACTCTAATCGATACAATGTATTGGAATCCGAGGACCATTAATAACCTAGTGCTTTGATACCAAGTTTGTTACGATACAGGTCTAAGATCTATATGTGACACGGCGAATGGGAACTTGAAGGGACCCCAAACAAGCATCTTAGCATATTATTCGCACATCCTTGGTTGCAAAAGCAAATTACACAACAACAAGAGATATAAATAAGGGAAGTGGGACTAAGGAAAGTCTTGATATAATAAAGCATAAAAGTGTCAAAGCTCAAAGCATAAGTACATCAATTATTCCAATAACCCCTCTAATATAAATTGGGGTGGGGCCCAAGGCACTTTTCGAGCTAACCCTCATAGTATCAAGTAATCAACATAAAGAGACATCAAATAGAAAGAGTAGCATAGCTAGTGTCCCCAGACTAGAGGACTCACTAAAGCTTATCTTTTGAAATGCCAAAACTAGCCACGTGGTGGATGATCGAGAGAGGCTCTACTTCCTACATGGTAACATCATGTAGGCATAGAGTATACCTTAATATATTTGAGTGTAGTAAGTATTAAGATGTAATAAAATAAGACATAAAGCAACACAGTCAAAATGCATGGTCATAAGCAATGGATAATATAATATTAATATGGCATCAATGACAATGCTTGGAGTAGAACATATTTGTAAATCATATAACTTGTATAGAACATAATGCATGTCTGGAAAGAGACCATAATTATAGACCAAGCAACTATTACTTGGAATTTGTGCCATGTCACCTCCTCGATAAGGTGGTTAAGGTATCTACCCCTCAATATGATCGTACAAGCATGTTACCCCCAACAAGATTGTCAAGGTATCTACCCCTCAACATGGTAGTATGGGTATGTCACCCCAAACAAGATGGTCAAGATATCTACCCCTCAATATGGTAGTATGAGCATGTCATCTACCGACAAAGTGATTGAGGTATGTACCCCTTAACAAGGTAATACGGACATGTCACCCCCTAATAAGGTGATTAAGGCATGTCACCACCTCAACAAGGTGATTGGACATGTCACCCCAACAAAATGTGGTCAACTTGCAATATTATAAATACTTTTCATGAATTCAATGCATATATACAATCTCTTAATCATCATAGAGTCACATGACTTATAAACCATATAATAGTTCATCAATAACTTGAGAATTCTTGTCAAAATATTTTATCAAACACTTGGTGGGTGTGCAATGCTAGTTCAAAATCATGCAATTCAAGAGTGAAGTAATATGAGAAAACTCAATATAAATTGAACCACCAATACATAGTAAAACCCTTATGTAAGATAGCTTGAAATCCATCATAAAATTTCATGATAGATCATAGTTTCATAGCTCAAAACATGTAGTCTCAATAGACAAAATCAATTCATAGTATAAGCTTGAAATAGACAAACATGTATATTCAATCAATATCTCATAAAATCTCAACTTAATTTGCAATCAATATCCATAGTAAAAGATACCCATAGAAGATACAACTTGGAAACATGCACTATTCATAAAAAGGGAGATTGGGCTCCATGGGTGAAAGGACCCAATAGATGAAACCCACATACCTTAAACATGGGTTTTATTGATGTAGTCTTGAAGGAGACTTGAAGCTTGAATAGAGTTCTTGAGGTCCAGAATTAAGCTTGAGACACTTGGAATTTGGATGAAATATTTGGTTAAGTCTTGGAGAGGATTTTCAGAGGGTCTTAAGGTGGATGCACACTTGATAAGAAAATTTTGCAAAAATTATTTTTTGCTATAGGTTCTCTAAAATTAGGTTTATACCCATTTTTCACTAAATTTTATCCCCTGATCAAGAATATGAAGTCAGATTTTTTATATCACATATGAATTTTGAGCTATATAGAAATTACAATTATGGACATTTCCGAAGCACATTTTTCGGGTGTTTCAGTGACCCAAGTGCTATAGTGCCCTAAGAAGTTGTGGGTGTTGTGGAGGATAATTTGACCTATGTGGAGGTCACGGTAGAGATATTGGATAGACAAGTGAAAAAGTTAAGAAACAAAGATGTAGCATCCGTCAAGGTCCTTTGGAGGAATCAACAAGTTGAAAGTGCCATATGGGAATATGAAGCGAACACGAAAAAGCAATATCCATATCTCTTTCACCCTACTCATGCCAAAGGTAATAAATTAAGTCCCATCAATGATTTCAAGTCTTGAGTTTCAACCCTCATGTCATTTTTGCAAGCATTCATGTTCATGGTAACAAGTTTATGGTGATTTTTTACATTCATGTTGAGACTTTTGAAAATGATGTTTAAGTGCATTTGTTGCATTCATGTCGGGATAAAAGCTTCACAATTACTTCTCTTTTGCATGATTCTTTGATATTCGGGGATGAATGTTTCCAAGGGGGAGATATTGAAATACCCCTCATGTGCTTCGGAATGCCCTATAATCGTAATTTTCATATATTTTAAAATCCATGTGTGATTTTAAAAATTTGACTTCATATTCTTGATTAGGGGTAAAATTGAGTGGGAAATGGGTAAAACTCGAATTTCAAAAGACCCATACCAAAAAATAATTTTCAGTAATTAATCAATTTCTAGAGATCATGAGCGCCCAGGTTGCGATGCGCCTGGGGCATGCAGTAGTGTTGATCGGTGAGGCACGCCTGGTCCACGTCATGTATGGGGCATGAACCAGTGCATATTTTCCCGTGTTTTTCATATTTCGTCCAAGAGCAATGGGGTAACAACTCAATGCCCATTTAAACATGAAATCCTCCATATTTTGTCATTTTTCAATTCTAGAACTTACAAAACCCTCTCTAAAACCTCTCCAAGACTTTATCAAAATCCCCATTAAAATTCAATGAACTTAAGAAAAAGTTTGGATTTCAAAGACCCAATCCAAGCTTTAAGTCTCCTTCAAGTTCACTCTAAGAAATTTCTAAGTTTAGCATGTTGGTCTTCATCCACGGGTCCTTTCACCTATGGAGCCCAACTTTCTCATTTTATGAAATATTTCATGATTTCAAGTTGTATTACTTATGGGTACCTCTTATTATGAATTATAAATGTAATTATGTTAGATTTTATCAAGTATTGATTGCTTATGTATGAATATCTATTTTAATCTCATACTATGAGTTGATTTATGCCTATTGAAGTTATGCATGATGTTAACTATGAAGACAATGAAGTATTGTGAATTTTGAGATGGATTGCAAAATACCCATAATGGGTTTTTTACTAAAATATTAGTGGGTTGATTTGAATTGATTGTACTGCTTCTTGATATACTCTTGAGTTGCATGATTTTGAACAAGTGTCTTGAACCCACCATGTGTTTGATAAAATTAGATGACAAGAATTTCTAAGTTGTTGATGAACTATTGCATGATTTACAAGTCAAGTGATTTCAAGAAAATTATGGACTCCCAAGCATATATTTGATTCATGAAAAGTATCTATGATGTTACAAGTGACAAGTTGAGGCCTATTTCAAGATTTTACCCTCTAGTGAGTCATTCATGTCAAGTTGAGGGATCAAGCATGATTATTATTTTACCCTAATGTTCAAGTTCAACTAAGATCAATAGTAGACCTCAAGCATGTGAATGAGCTACTCATGTCATGTTATCATGTCTCTTATAAGTTATTCATGTTTTGATTAAAGTTATAACTATTTCAAGTATTTCGTGGGATTAGGCTTAGCACCGATTGAGGCTTAAGATGGTGGCTCAACTCAAATGGTCCTTATATAAAGTTTTACTCTCTAAACTATGTCCCACCAAAGGATTATATTATTTTCCTAAATGGGCTTTACTAGTGAATCTATCTAGTGCATATTTTTCCCCACATTTGCAGTCATATATGGTTTATCTTGGCAAGTAAACCACATCTTGTCGAGGGGGTGTCATGCCTCGATCACTTTGACGAGGGAGTGTCATTCCTTGGATTCTAAGTAGTAGCTTACTTGGTCTATGTCGGTTAAGGTCTTGTCCCACATATGTATGATATATTATGCAAGTTAAATGATTCATGTGCTCGTTTTATAACAAGCGTTGATCATACATGTCATATTGAGATTATATATGTTGTTTATATTATTCATTTTGAATATATAGCTTATGTTTTTGTTGCATTGCACTTCACATACTTAGTATATTCCAAGTACTAATTCATACTCTATAACTACATGATATTACCATGTAGAAATCAGAGCTCTTGTCAATCATCCTCTTCCATATGGCTAATTCAGGTTTTGAAGAAAGCTTTTTGGTGAGTTCTCAACTCTTAGAACAATATCTATTTCATTCATGCTATGTTGAGATTTGTTCCTTATGTTGGATACTTATTATCATGAGGGTAAGCTCGGGAAGTATCCTGGCCCCCGCTTCTTTCTAAAGTAAAGGTGTTGTTGGATACCATTTTGTATATGCTTATAAGCTCGACTCTTCTTATGTTTTATGATTATGAAAGACTTTCTTTAGACTCGCTTGTATTTTGAATAATTAACTCTTGTTATTGTCTTGTTCTGCTTCCACAACTAAGGATGTGTATATGATATGCTAAGAGACTTATTTGGGTTGTCTTTGGACTTCCCCTTTTGCTATATCACGTCTAGGCACTAGGCTTGGGTCGTGATAATTATTTTGTGAAAGTATGCATGAATAAACCTAGGGATGGAGTCTAGACCCTAGACTAGAGTATGTTGATTGTAATCTTGATGTGAGTATGAGGTTGAGTTAATTGAGCTTGATGATCCTATGAGTATTCATAGTTGAGTTCTAAAGTTCTGTCTAAATGGCTTCCTCTTAATGATTAATTTGAGTCCTTGAGATATCCAATAAGAACTGAGTTGATGAGTTGATTGATGTTAGTCTGAAAGGCCCTATTTGAGTTGAGTTGATGAGATACTGAGTCTTCCTGAGACTAACTGAGTTGATGAGTGCCTCCATGAGGCTAATTAAGATAATCAATTGAGATAAGGAGTTTTATGAGTATTGAGTCTTAGGAGGAGTATCGATCATCAAAATGAGTAAGATTAAATATAACTCGTACTCGTTAACTATGTTGCCAAGCATAGGTGAGGATTAGAGCTCTTACATTGACATTCACTCCTGAGTTAAAGTCCCAAAAAGCAATAGAGGACTTGTTGAGGATAGATCTCAGTGGATTTGATTCGTTCTTTACCTGGTAAGTACGAAAAGATTATGGTAACATCAACAAGATTATTGTATAATCACAGGCTCATAAGTGATTGTTATCGGATAAGAGAAACTCCTAGATAGTCCTAAAACTGAGTACTTTGAGTCGAGTTGAGTTGAGTTGAGTTCCATTGAATTGAGTTGAGTTAAGTCAATTGATGGAGGTTTGATTGGTTGATGTTTTACTTGTTTACTCTTTATTCTTGCTTTAGATAGACATTTGACTTTCTGATTAATTATATTCTGAGTTGATATTATTTCTATATTATTCTATATGTTTATGTTTCATTCAACCATTTTATATACTCATACTTTTCATGTACTAACGTCCCCTTTAGACTGTATTACTTTATAATGCAAAGGCAGGTACTAGAGATCATCAATATGTGCATCGTACAGGGTCTAAGCATTCAGCTACATTGGTGAGCCTCTCTTACTTCTGAGGATCATTATTTTATTTTCATCTAGCTATTATAGATAAACTTGAGTTAGCTTTACTTTTGATTTGAGGTAGTCGTGGGTCAGTCATTGGCACCATTTGATAGTGATAGAGGCTACATAGACTATTGTTGAGTTGTTGATGTTGAGATTCTATTGACCTAGCTTCTTTCAAAGTGGCCTATTCTATCTATATTGCTTTGAGATTTAGATTGCCCATTATTATCTTTAGTCTTTTGCTAAGTTCTTTGAGTTATATTGAATGAATGAATGTGATGAGGCCAAGTGGTTCGCTTGGGGCTAGTAATAGTCTTTAAGTGTCAACTATGTCTACGGTACCCTCCCAGGGCATGACAAACTTGGTATCAGAGCACAGAGTTAAAGTATCCTAGGGAGTCTATGAAGCCTTATCAAGTAGAGTCTTGTTTATGGGTGTGTTGTGCACCACACATTATAAGCAGGATGCTATAGGATATTAGGAATGGTTACACTTCTTTTATATTCTAATTCATGCGATAGAGTTAAATTTTATGAAAACTCTCTTTAATTCATGTGTTGCATGTTCAAACAATTGTGATCATATTTCCAAGAAGAGGTGATAAAGGAAAGCACGATATAGTAAGAGTGATAGTTGATTGAGTCTTGTAACTAGAGTTATTATCTAATAGTTAAGTAATAGGGTGCTAAGTTGGTCGCCATAAGTTTTGACGAAAGTGTAGTAAGTACCCTTTGATTTTCATGAAGAGGTATAGAGAAAGAGTTATTATCAGAATATGTTAGGGCATACTCAAGACTAGAAGGAGGTTTATGTTGATGTGTTGTAGTATTCATACTATTAAGGATGAAGTATAGATGTTGAATAGGGGAACAAAGTGCTTTAAATGTAATAGAGCTAAACTAGGCTTATGATTCGTAAGTGAGAGTTTATGAGATTCATGGAGTTATGAGCTTAGTCAGATAATGAAATATAATAAATAGGTGAGTAGTATTGAGTTGTGAGGAAGGGATGTGTTGATTGAATACTCGCTATGAGATTTTAGTGGGCTTATGTTCCCTAAGTTCTTGCCTAGTAGTTGTAAGTTGGTGTAATATTAGAGAGGTCTATAATAGATTCACATGTTAGTACTAGACCCTAAGCTTTAATTTTGAGGAGTAGTGTTAAAGAGAAGATAACATTGTGAGAGTGATAGACTTAGTTGGAGATTTTCTCTAAGAGGTTGCGATAGTGTGTTCGAGAGAAAGACGTTCATTTGTAAGAAAGTGGTGCTATGGCAGCGTACAAGTGCCCCTTAGGTAAGACTAGTGAAACGAGTATAGGTTAATAGACAAGAAGAGGCTTGAGATTTGTACCCATGAGTGTGTAATCATTTGTGAAGCTCTAAGTGATGACGACTATAAGAATCTAGACACTAGTTTTAAGTTATCAGTGTGGAGTAGGTTGATGTAAGCATTCTTTGTTATCCTTAGTAAATATGTCGATTGGGTCTTATGAATAGATAACGATGAGTTTTTCATGATAGTAAGTCTTACGAAAATGAATTTATGGGAGCACAAACAATGAGATTTAGCAGGCAAAAAAAGGGGTTAGATTGTAAGAGTTGTGGAAAGTGGTTATGTACGCCATTAAGAGTAGCAAATATAGAAAGATTTCTATAGAGGCACGAGGAAGCTAGGAGTGGTATCTTTGAAGAGTGTATGAGAAGATTATATATGAGACTATAGTTTAACATAAGAATTAAGATATTCTTGTGGATAGTGATTCCCTGACCGTGTGAAGATATATACTTATAGCTTAGTAAAGGAAATTAATTTACAAACTTAGAGAGATGACCCTTGAGCTAAGAGGGAGATGATGAGGTAATGAACCAAAGTAGATCTTGAGTTTTCAATAGATATAGGCTAATCAAGATCAGATATCAATTTTTTTCCATATCATATAGCCCTTATATTTCAATTAAGGTAACATTCTATTCTCTTCTGGTGTATGCCATGCCTATGGCCTAGTTCCATGTACCACTTGTATATTCTCATTCATGTTGACTTTTGAGGATGAGAAGAGATGACTTAGTTTAGAAATTTTGATCTTACGTCACAAATCTAAGAGTTTCTAGTCCTAATTTGAATAAGATATGGCCTGCGTTTTATACTATATATAGATAGCTCTATGAACTTAAAATGAGTCTTGATAGACAAGGGAGATCATACTTCATTATGAATGTTCTCAAATAAGATTTCTTGACTGAAACATGCTAATAATCATTTGTTCCATGCCTTTTCAGTGATCCTTCTTTCCAGTCTTGATAGCAATGTTGATGATACTAGATAAGTTATGGGTGATGGGAGAGAGTGAGTGTTCCTAAATTATGATAATGGAGTTGAGTTTCTATATTTGATTTGATGTTCCTCTTAAGTCCCTATGTACTAGAGTATGCAAGTGCTTGATGGTATTCGTGCCTAGCAATGATGTTGGATATATTCTAGATATTGCGTTTGAAGTCTATTCTTGAGAGTGAGTATCCATGTATCTATGTATTTGAGTTTTTGATGGTATTCGTGCTTGATGGTCTCCTAGTTAGCTCATCATTTGAGGACGAATCATCCCAAAGGAGAGATAATGCAACACTCCAATTTTTTTTAGCTAAGACTGAGTCATCCTTCATATGATATAGGATTTTAATTAATTATACTTATTTGATAATAGGTGTTAAAGTCAATTTCTTAGTGTGGGAATAAAATTAGAGATCGAAAGTCAACACGAACCCTCTAGTACGAAGTTAAGCTAAAAAATTTCTTAGCGTTTGAGTTCCAATGGAAGATTTTATAAACGTTAGCTGGACCAATGACTTTTAGGTTATATATACATTCTAGGATTAAATCCTAAGTATTTAAAGTATATGAGATATGATTTAGAGTCATAAAAGATCTTTTACATCAAGCCAAATCCAAATAATTTCTACTGACTAAATTTTCGTATGAGTTGATAGAAGGGTCAACTTCAAATGATCATATATCCTGAAGTATACAAGTTAGGTGACCCATAATATATCAAATTGAAGATATATAAATTAGTTTTCCAAAGCATCTAATTTCACCTTAATCAAAGTTCAGAGTAGAAAGTTATGACTATTTTACTGAAGACCTGCAGAGCTGTCTGAAGGTCAACGACAGCTCCGCATCGTGGACCTAACGCAAAACCTTTTTGGATAAGCTAAATGATTTCCTTTCTTTTTATTTTTAGGTTACTTTTGTCCTAAAATCTTTAGGGATTTATTTACGGTCCCAAAACACATAAAATATGAGTTCTTCATAAGTAAAACCCTCTTCATCGCTCCTAAACATAAATGCTCAAGAATCATCAAGAAAATCATCAAGTTAGGGTTAGCTTCAAGATTCATCAACAAGGCAAGTTATTCTTCATAAATTTTAAGCTACCCAACAAAACTTTCTTCATCTATTCATGAATCTCTAATAGAATCTTAAATCATAACGTAGGATTTCAAGAAAATGAATTCAAGAATTCCAAGAAAGGATTTCTTGATTCATCTTTTTAAAGAATTGGGGTTCCTCATCAAGAACTCTAAAGATTTTAAGTCAAGAATCCAAGAATCAAAGAAAATTGCTTCAACCAATGTCCTTCCAAGTTCTATCTCTTTAAAAGAACTACCAAGATCGAGGATTTTCTCCAAGAATGCTAGTGTTCATTAAATGTCGATTATAATATCAACTTTGCAGGTAAGTTAGGCTAAACTAAAAAATGAGATTATTCTCTCATGTGCTCCATTGATGGTAATAGAGGAGTTGAGAGTCCATGAGTCCCCATATATGTTTTTTGAAATACTTTCTTTATTATTTTTTTTTGTAAATTATAGCTATTACATGTATTTTCATATGTTGATGATCATCATAAACTTGTTTGCTTGAATCGAATACCTTTAATGAGATATTGTATAAACCCTATATATTGATTTGTGAAAGCATGCATGAATGAACCTAGGGATGGCGTCTAGTGCCTTGACTTGTGTATGTTGACGGTAATCTTGATGTGAGTATAAGGTTGAGTTAATTGAGCTTGATGATCCTATGAGTCTTCATTACTGAGTTCTTGAGTTCTGTCTAAATGACTACTTCTAAAATAATGATTTGAGTCATTGAGTTCTTAATGAGAATTGAGTTAATTGGAATGAGTTAAAGTCGAAACCAATAGAGGACGTTAAAGTTTGAGTCAATGAGATGATGAGTCTTAATAAGTCTAATTAAGTTGATGAGTGCCTCCGTGAGGCAAATTGATATGACGAAGAGTCTTATGAGCATTGAGTCTTGGAAGGATTATCGAGCACCAAAATGGGTAAGAGTGAGTCCCACTCGTACTTATTAACTACATCACCAAATGTATGTGAGAATTTAATCATTACTTCAGATGGTCCACTCTTGAGGTAAAGTCCCTGAAAATGATAGAGGACTTTACAGGTTAGATCCTTTGTGGATCATAGGCGTTCCTTACCTGGCAAGTACAGAATGGTTGTGGAAACATCAGCAGGATTGTTGTACAATCACATGCTCATAAGTGATTATTGATGGATAAGAGAAACTCCTAGAAAGTTGCCACCTTGAGTACTCTGAGTTGAGTTGAGTTGAGTTGAGTCCTATTGAGTTGAGTCCAATTGAGTTGCATTGAGTTGAGTTTGATTTAATTGATTAGGTTTGATTGATTGATAGGTCATTTATCTACTCTTTGTTCTTGCTTTAGATAGACAGTTGATATTCTGATTAATTATATTCTGAGTTAATGTTATTTCTATATTATTCTACCTCTATCTATTTCATCCAACAATTTTACATACTCGCACATTCCATGTACTGATGTTCCCTTCGGACTGCATCATTTTATCATGCAGAGGCAAGTACTAGAGATTATCAACAGGCGCATTACTGAGTATCTGAGCATTTCAGCTAAGTTGGTGAGCCTCCTTTACTTCGGAGGTTTATTTCTTTATTTTTTCTTGCTTATTAGAGTTACACTTGAGTTAACCTTATTTTATTTTGAGGTAGCCATGGATCTATCACTGGCACCACTTCATAGTGATGGGGGCTTCATAGACTAGAGTTGAGTTATTGATGTTGAGACTTGTTGAGCTAGCTTCTTTCGAACTAGTTTGTTTACTTATATATTATGAGACTTCCACCATTTATTATCTTTAGACTTCCGCTGAGTTTCTATATTGTTGAATGAATGTGATGAGGACAAGTGGTTCATTTGGGGACTAGCAATAGTCTTTGAGTGCCCGACCACATCTAGGGTACCCTCGCAGAGTGTGACAGTAGCACGATTCAACTATTAAATTAGTCAAATATCCTTTTAGGAACTTAAATCTCATGTTGGGCAAGTTAGTCTAGCAATATTTTTTTTGAAGACTTTAATGCCCTCAAACTTTGATTTTGATTTCACGAAATTAAAATGTTGAAATTAGTGATTCTTTATGGCAAACAAAAAGTGAGACCCATTATATTCTTCAATGGTAGGGCAAGATATGTAATCAAATAGAAAATGATGTAGATTTTTAATAGTCCCTGAGGTTCAAATAAAAAAGTAAAAATTAAAAATTTTCTAAGTTTGTCTTGCATGTTGTAAATAATAATAATAAATGTGTTAGAAGTCCATGTAGCTTACAGTGGAAGTTCCTTACAAAAGAACCTCTTCCCTTAGCTTACAGAGAAAGTTCGTTACGTAGGAAGCTCTTCCCCTAACTTACAGAGGAAACTCTTTCCTTAGCCTATATATATGGGTTTAGTCCTTTGTAAAACATATGTTGAATGAAAGAAAGAAAATGAAGTTTCTCTCTACTCTTCTTACTATTTCCTCTTTTCTTTACTCTTTATATTAGTTGTCAGCACGAAGTTCTACTATCACAACCCAACCCTAGGGCCTAGACTTGACACAGTGAATGGGGAACCCAAAGAAACCCCAAACAAGCCTCTTAGCATATCACATACACATCCTTGATTGCGGGCAAAATAAGATGACAAACAAGTAACAATAGGACACAAGGGAAGCGGGTCTACGGGAGTCTTCCATAATAACATAAGCATAAAAGAGTCAAGCTCGATACATGAGGTTCACATCCAACAACACCCCTACTAATAGATGGAGCGGGGGCCAAGACATTTTTTGGATTCACCCTCATGGATAAGTATCCAAAAATATGAGATAAGTTCTAAACATAGGCATGAAATAAAATAGATATTGTCAAAAGATATGAGGACTCACCCACAACTAATTTCAACAATCCAGTTGCCAAGTTTGTAGCAGGTTGTCACAATTGCCAACAAGTGAAATCTAAACATCGAAGGCCAATGGCCTAGGCCAAGATATAGAAATTCATACTTGGAAGTGGGAAGAGATCAACATGGATTTTGTCATTGGTTTGACTAAGACTAAGAAACACTTTGATTCTATTTGGGTTATTGTTGATAGGATAACTAAGTAGGCTCACTTTTTACCAGTTAAGACAACTTATGGTGCCGAGGATTATGCCAAATTATATATTCATAAGTTGGTTAGGTTGAATAGGGTACCCTTGCCTATCATTTCGAATCATGGTTCTCAATTCACTTCTTATTTCTGGTGGTCCTTCTACAAGGGGCTTGGTACCAAGGTCGAGCTTAGCACGACTTTTCATCCTCAAATGGATGGCCAAGCCAAAAGAACAATCTAAACTCTTGAGGATATGATTAGGACTTGTGTTTTGGAGTTTAAGGGTAGTTGGGGTAAACATCTTCTACTTATTGAGTTTTCTTACAATAATAGCTACCACTCTAATATTGGTATAGCTCCCTTTGAGGCTTTATATGGTAGGCATTGTAGATCCTCGGTTGGATGGTTTGATGTGGAAGAGATGGCCTTGTTGGGGTCGGATTTGGTTGTGGAGGCTTTGGAGAATGTAAGGTTGATAAAGAAGAGAGTGAAGATGTACTAAAGTAGAAAAAAAGTCTTATTTCGATGTGAGAAGAAGAGACCTTGAGTTTAATATTAATGATCGGGCTTACTTGAAAGTCTCACCCATGAAAGGTATGGTCCAGCTTGACACAAAAGGGAAATTTAGCCCAAGATTTATGAGACCTTATAAAATTTTAAAACGAATTGGTAAGGCTGCATATGAATTAGAGTTGCCTACAGATATGAGCATGGTTCATCCGATCTTCCATGTATCTATGTTGAGAAAGTGTGCTGGTGACCCAAGTGCTATAGTGCCCTTAGAAGTTGTGGGTGTTGTGGAACATAACTTGACCTATGAGGAGGTCCAAGCAAGAGAAAATATTGAGAAACAAAGATATGGCATCCATCAAAGTCCTTTGGAGGAATCAACAAGTTGAAAATGCCACATGAAAAGCCGAAGCGGACATGTAAAAGCGATATTCATACCTCTTCCATTCTACTCAAGCTGAAGGTAGTAAATTAAGTCCTATCCATGATTTCAAGTCTTAAGTTTTAGACCTCATGTCATTTTTGCATACATACATGTTCATGTTGACAAGTTTTGATGATTTTATGCATATATAGGAAACTTTTTGTGTCACTACCCAACCCAGGGGCCGCGAATGGTGCCGATAGGGTACCGCGACAACCACTTACACTGAATCTTTACTTATGACAGCTAAGGAATTTCACAAAAATTTTGACAGAGTTTCCTCTGTTTTATTGACTAACCCACCTGCAAACAGCGAAC
>JAOTQJ010175051.1:0-24344 GCA_025642045.1 Solanum sejunctum | reverse complement strand
AATTTTATCCTTAAGGACCAAACTTAGAAGAAATGTTGCACTCGGTCCCCAAACTTTATTAAAGCGAATCAATTAAGGAGTTTTGGGGTTTAAATTACGTTACCGGTCCTAACAATTTTGAAAAAGTTGTAGAAGAAAAAACATGGTGTTCTTCACTATACAAAGGATGCTCTCCCTTTTCCCGTTTATCATCGACCAAATCAAGAGAAATGAAGTTCCAACTCTTATGCCAAAAAGAACCACTATAATAAAACCAATAAGCCCAATTAAGCATCGTATTCACAAATTTACGACAATTAAGTGATTTCACACAATCTTGAGGAAAATGGTCATATTTTAGACTATAAATTTGGACCTCGACTTCAACAAAAGACAAACTTGCATGAATGGTGACAATTACCACTTCCTTAAAGTTATTATGAAGTTCATCATACCAAAAATCAAAACTAAAACAAGATGTATCCCAATTTTTTTTTTTGAAATTAGACAATTTTCTATGCTTTCTAATTGATGGATTCCGTAGACATAAATATTTTTTTTCTATGATTAGAAAGACAAATCAGTCTATTGATGGAACCCCCAATATCCCAAAAAGATGTTTTCATGGGATAATCCAAGTCTGATGCCTCTAAAAGAGAGCTATAAAGTAAAGATGTAAGAGAATCTTCATATTGTATTTGGGTTGATTAAACCTCAAAAAAAACTTGCGGTTAGCAGATAAACTAAGATTGGCCTTAAAAAATTCAAGAGTAGAGGTGAAACCAAGACAAGATTTTGAAATAGACTTAATTTGCAGACGGACTTCACCGAAAGCCTAGAGAGTATTTCAGTATTGAGTTCTGATGGAAGGGTAGATAATGGCAATATTGACTTTGTGGGTTCACTCTGTTGACATGAGGCTTCCGATTCCATTTGAACCATCAAAATCCTCTTATATATATATCTTTATATGACAATATAAAAGAACCAATTTTGATATTAATTCTGCTTTTCTTGCTATCAATTCATTATAATCTAATATTAAATTTTATTTTAAATGATTATTACTGTTTGGTGAACTGATTGCCAAAAAAGGGGAAAATATCCAAAATATGTTAGTTTGAAATTGTCAACGTATATAAGAAGACTTCAATAGAAGCAATCTATAGATCTTCAAATGGAATCAAAATCTTCAAGTCAATAGATGAAACCCACAAAACAATATTTTCATTGTTATCCTTTGACCAAAAGCCAATACTAAAATCCTCTCAAGGCTTCAAGTGAATTATGTCATAAAAATGGGGTCTGTTTCAAAATCTTGTCTTGCATTTCACCTTTACTCTTGAATTTATCAAGTCTCACCGTAATATATCTGCAGACCATAACCTTTTGCTGAGGGTTTAATCAACCAACTATAATCTGAAGGAATGTTCTCTTACATCACTCCTTTATAACTCTGTTCTTGAGGTATTTGACTTAGACTATCCCATGAAAACATCTTTTTGGACTACTATATGTTCACTAAATGGACTTATTTGTCTTTCTAATAATAGTTAAAAATATTTCTTTCAATGGAATCCATCAATTACAAAGCACAAAAAATTTCATAATTTTACAACTAATATAAGGGATGCTGTCAAATTCAGTTATGATTTAGGTATGATGGTACTCATGATGACTATAAGGTAGTGACAAGTGTTCATTATTCATGTGATTTTGGAGAAGCATTCATTTCCCTTAGGATTCGGTGCAATCGTTTAATTGCGAAAAAGTTTGTGAACGGAAGTTTCATTGGGCTAATATTTTACAAAAAGGTTGGAACATTATTTCTCTTGATTTGGCTGATGAGACGTGGGAAAAAGTGGACCATTTCTTGTAGGTTTATCCTCTGTCATGTTATGCACCATATTATGGAGAGCGTCTAAAATATAATATGTTAATCCAATTAGCAAGTCACTAGGGTTGTGCAAAATTCTGGTCAAACCGTTAATCCAAATCAATTTTTTTAGTTTATTGGACTATTGGGTCGGTTATAAGCTTATTGGGTCGATTTATTTTAAAGCGGTAATGAATTATCACTTATCAGTTCAGATTTTACAAATTAAATTTTGGGTGATCCGAATACCCGATAATATTCTGATGTAGGTACCATTGTACTTAATGTTTCCATTTCCAACATTCTTTTATAGTTATTCATAATAACTTATTACTCGTTTATTTTCACTTTTTAGTTTTCAACAATTACGGTTAGAAAATAGGATCAGTCGCGCCTCTCAACTCTAAGCCCATAAGCCACCTCACATGTTCTTGAATCATGCACGTCTCTCAAGTCTCAAATCTTAAGTCTCAGGGTCAGAAATTCACAAGTTGTAAACTTTCAAGTTGCAACAACAACTCAGTAGGTAGCAATGTTATAAACTTTCCACTTTCCAACATTAGTATCAGCAGGCAGAAAAGAATGCCATAATTAAATTAATCATACAGTGATAATTCCGTATCACTTAGAGGAATAAGGTTTGTCTTTAAACAACCTTAGCAATAATATAATAATGTTGTATGCCATATAGTAAATGAAAGATAAAATTATGGACAAGAAGGTTATAAATTTGCAAGTTGCAGCAACAACTCAGCAATAGTGCACTACAACACTACAACAATTTAAGTATTTGTTTCAACATTGCAACAATTCAGCAGTTTAAGTATTTAATCTCAATTTGATTCCTAAACATAGATGGAGGTGAATATTCTCCATTGTAAGCAAATTATGTTAAGAGTAATGAAAGAATGTTGAAACTCACACTCATTGTCACCGTCGCTGGAGTTAGCAGTTGATCCTAGCAACGAGAGTTGAGACCTGATACTTGGGTTTTAACTCTCATCGCAAGTCTCAGGTCTCAACTCTCATCGCTAGGATCAATTCATAACTCCGGTGATGGTAATGACAAGGGTGAGTTCCAACATTCTTTCATTACTCTTAATAGAATCTGCTTGCAATGGAGAATCTTCACCTCCATCCAAGTTTAGGAATCATATTGAGATTAAATACTTAAACTAGTGAATAGCTGAAGTGTTGAAACAAGTGCTTAAATTGTTGTAGTGACTTGTTGCTGCAAGCCTGCAACTTGCAAGTTTAAACCTTAGGGTTGCTAATTTTATAGTTCCCTTTATATATGGCATACAACATTGTTATAATTTATCTAATGTTGTTTAAACATAAACCCTATTCCTCTAAGTGGTTCCTAGTTACCACTGATTGTTAATTTAACTGTGAGATTCTTTTCTGCCTGTTGATACTAGTCTTGTAAAGTGGAAAGTTTATAACATTGCTGGCTACTGAGTTGTTGTTGCATGACTATATTTTGCAAGTTTACAACTTGCAAATTTCTAACTCTTAGACTAGAGATTTGAGACTTGAGAGGCACGACTAATTCAAGAACATGTGGGGCGACTTACGGGTTTAGACTTGAGAGGCACAACTGATTCTAGTTTTTATCCCTAATTGTTGAAAATTAAAAAGTGAAAACAAGTGATTATAAGTTATTACTAATAACTATGAAAGAATGTTTGAAAATGGAAATATTGATTACACCGCTACTGGCATTGGGTTATTATTGGGTATTCGGGACACCAGAAATTTAATTAATAAAACCTGAACCGATAACCCATTATAGCTTTAAAATAAACTGTTAATCGACCCAATAAGCTAATAACCCGACCCAATAAGCTATAATCGAACCACCCAATAGTCCAATAAATCAAAAAATCGGTTTGAATTAATAGTTTTACCTGAATTTTGCACAATGCTAGTGACTTGGTAATTGGATTAACATTTTATGTTTTTACACACTCTCAATCCTTAGCAATAGTAATTTCCTCAGCAATAGATCTATCTTTCATGAAACTTATCTTATTAGGGGAAATAGCTTGTGTGTCAAAGTGATCATTCATAATACCCCAACAATTTTTGTAGAACATCCCATTGACTCCATCTGAATCTGGAGAACTAACTAAATTTAATTCTAAACACACCTTTATTAACCTTCCGGCTATTAGGAATTTTTCAAAGCTCCTGTTGGCATAATTATTTAACACTTTTGGAAACAATAAAGAATACTTGAATGCATCAGTCTATCTTCCTTAGTGAATAGATTCTAAAGAAAGTGACTTCTATAATGTGATTTAAGAGGCATAACCATGTTTAAAAAAAAATCTTGAAGATTTGATTCAAACTTTAATATGATAAGCCTACAAAGGTCAGGAATAATCATAAATAAGGGTTACCAATTCTACATTAAAAAAGTACAACATGAATCTAATCATATAAAGGGTTATGGGTAGTGGTACAAAGAGTTGCTACTATTGTCATAATGAGGCATAAAAACATTAGTGGTCATATACTCATATAAAGGGCTACAACTCTACAAGTACCCTTCTACCATCACTAGGTATAAGAAAAGTCGAGTCGACTGAATAGCTTTAAAAAAGAACTAATAAACTAAATTATAAGTTTTGTTGATTTTTTCTACTTTACTAAGTCATATATTGTATATTATGACTTGTTTATGGGCAAGGGCTAAGACATTTCCCTATCTCAGTCTGTTGTAATGAATGCTCCAACTACAGTTAGGGACCTGGTCCCTTGACACACGATCAATACAATAGCAAAAAAAATAATGAAGACAAATGAAAGGAACACAACTTCTTGCTCGAGGGAGAAACAGCCACGACCTATCATACAAAATTTTCAAAACTCCAAAAACCACTAAAATGAAAGAGTAATGCAGTCAAATATAACGAGTTATTTATTTGTACTACCCCTCTCCATTCCCATATTGCGACAACACTATCACAAGATTTTGAGCACCAAAAGAACACAACAACAGGCTATTTTACAATCATGCTAAATTAATATAGACTTCTAACCAAGTATTTTGAGGTCATGGTAAAGCAAAATTCCTAATAACAAAAGACATAACCTACAATGATTAGTATAGTTTTATAGATTAAGAAATTAATCATACAAAAACTCTTAGCACATAATACAACAGTGACTGATAGAAAATTATAGACTTCATTTATCAGGTCCCTTAGCTTGAGTACTGATATCATATCTCTCACTGCGACATAAATATGACTTTTGCTCTCATTCCCCAAGACTTACAACTGAAACAATAATAAAACATATACGAAAACGTGCCACAAAAGTGCTCAAAATCTTGTTTTTTATATATCTAAACATCTGTTTAGAGTTTCAAAAATATGATTTCATATTCTTGTTCAGGGGGTCCAAATTATGGTGACAAGGATCTAACCTCAAATTTAAAGCAAAGAAATTGAATTATGAAATTTTGCTTCGTGTGATTTCTAGAGAGCCTTCCCGTCCTCTTCGCGACGTGGAGACATGTTATTTCTGCATAAACTTTTTCTAGTTCGCCCAGATTTTTCTAAATGTTGGACCTAAGTTTTTCCAAACGTATTTTTATCGATAATTAGCCTTACTTTACCCTCATATCACCCAAAATATTCTCCAGTATTTTCCCAAACACTTAGACTCATTTCTAATCCTAATTTCAAGTTTCAAACTCAAGACCAATCTCAGGGATTTCTTCAAGGATCTCACCCAAGCTTCAAATCTCCGCTAGAATCTTCTTCAAGAACTTCACAAAAGCTAAGGTATGTGGTGTTGAACCATTTGGTCCTTCCACCCATGGTGGCTAAACCTTCTTTTACTAATAATTCATGATTAAAAGTAAATTTTACATGTGGATGTTGTATATTGAGAAATTTACTGCACAGTGATTTTAGTTCATGAAAGTATGGTTGCTTTAGCATGTTTTGAGCTTCAAATCTTAGACTAATATATGAATGACTTGGTGGTATTGCCAGGTGTTGATTAAAGGTTTTACCACTGATTTTCTTGCATGATTTCATCACCAAAGTGCATGCTCTTTTAACCCATTACACACTCCCAGGATGTTTAATAAAATATCCAACTATGTTTCTTGAGGAATTGAAGGTTCAAAGCATGAGATATGATATGAATGATGTCATGATGATGAAATGAGCTTATGTACATAAATATTCATACATGAGATAGTCAATTAGAGATTATGAAGAATCCTATATAAAGTGTTGCATAGGCCATGCCCGATTCGAGGGGACAGGAGCCTGGGTAACCTAGAATGAGGGTTAATACTCATCTCCACCTAGGTGATGGGGTGGAAACATCACCAACCTAGAATGAGGGTTAATACTCAACTCTACCTGGGTGATGGGGTGGCAACGTCACCAACCTAGAATGAGGGTTAATATTCATCTCCACCTAGGTAATGGGGTGGCAACATCACTAACCTACCGAGAGGTTTATACCTTGTAAATCTAGCTTGGTCTCATATTCACATATGATATTCCATATAAGCATAGATTGGTTAAGCATGTTTTACTTAAACATTGATCATGCATGACATATTGCTATATCATGCCTATTGCTTATTGTTATGCATGTTGATTGTGAAGCTTGTCTCTTGTTGCATTGCATCCCACATGCTTAATACATTCAAATGTACTAAAGCATACTCTTGTGTACATGATATCACTATGTATAAATTGATGCCTAAGTTGATCATTCTCCTCCATGTGGCTAGACGGTGTTGTTTTAAGCTTGTTAGTGAGTTCCCCATTTTGAGGACTTTGGTTTATGTTTTCCTCCTATTTATGTATTTAGACACTATCTTATGCTCTATTTGACTATAAGGGTGAACTTGGATGCTTTGTCTTGGCCCTCGCTCTATCTATGTATTTAGAGGTGTTTGTTGGATATGTTGTATATTTATGTATGACTTTGACTCTTGGCTCTTGACTATGGCATTTATGTAAGCTTTCCCTTAGTCCCTTTGTCCCTATTCTCAATTTACATATTTTTGTATGCTTCCGAGACCAAGGATGCTTAATGACAAGTTAAGAGGCTTATATGGGGAACCTTTGGTTTCCTCATTCACTGTGTCACGTCTAGGCCCTAGGGTTAGGTCATTACAAACTTTGTACCAAAGCACTAGGTTGATAGATCCTTCGAAACTAACATATCACATCAATTAGAGTCTTAGTTATGGTTGTGAAGTGTGCCATGACTATGAATAGAAGGCTATGAGGTGTTTTAGGAAATATTTCCCTTTTTCATGTCCTAAGTCATGCTGTAGAGTTGGGATAAGCATTCCCCCTAATGATTGTGTTTTTCTATGCTAGATCATACCGAGTACTATAGGAATACGGACTAAAATCCCGAGGATCAACCTACCAATGATGAGCTCTAGGATGCTCTTACTTTGCTTGCCCAAGTGGTAGCCAACCAAGTCCAACAAGGCACCCAAGCCCCTCATGCTACTATCCTGAGAGCTAGGCTAAGAGACTTCATAAGGATGAATCCTCTAGTTTTCCATGGGTCAAAGGTGGATAATGATCCACAAGAGTTTATTGATGAATTCTATAAAATCTTGTCAATCATGGGTGTTGGGCCAAATGAGAAGGCGGAGTTAGTGGCGTACCAACTCCAGGGAGTAGCCCAAATTTGGTTTGATCACTAGAAAGGTTAGAAGGGTAATGGCTATGTAGTGCTTTCGAGGAATTCAAATTGGCCTTCCTTAATTAGTTTTTCCCTCATGAGCTTAGGGAAGCAAAATTTGTTGAATTTATGAACTTGAAACAAGGTGGTATGAGTGTGAGGGAGTATGCCCTAAAATTTAATCAATTTTCAAAGTATGCTCCTCATTTGGTGGCCAACCATAGGTTAAGGATGAATAAATTTATTGTGGGGGTCTATGATTTGGTAAGTGAAGAGTGTCGGTCCACCTTGCTTATTAGTGATATGGATTAGTCTCAGTTACTAACATATCCCAAACAAACAAAGCAGAAAAATTGAGAAAGAGGAGGGGCTGTGAGGCCAAGAGAGCTCGTATTGGGGGCAAGAGCCATAGGAGTGGTCGATTCCATCAAGGCCAAGGGCCTCCTCATGCTACAAATAGGGGGTTTGCCAATGACTTCCCTAGGTCTCAAGGAGTTGGTGGTGTGGCTCCCATTGATGTGTGTACTACATATGTGAATAGTCATTATAGCCCATGTTTGAAGGATTCCAATGCATGTTTTGAATATGGGGAGCTTGGTCACAAGAAGGTAGATTGTCCTAGAAACCGTGGCAAGGTTCGGGGTGCAAATATGGTTCCATTGAGTAGAGTTATTCCTCAAGGTGGTGCTTCCAAGGCACAATCAATTCTATGCTCTACATGGGTGGCAAGGGGTTAGTGAGGTCCCCTATGTTGTTACCGGTATGTTGTAAATCTTTGATCTTGATGTATATGCTTTGATTGATCCAGGTGCAAACCTTTCCTTTGTTACCCCCTATGTTGTTAAAAAGTTCCATGTTGAGTCAGAGTTGTTGCATGAGTTATATGAGGTGTCTACTCCTATTGGTGCATCTATTGTTGCTAAGAGGGTGTATAGAAAATTTTCAATTTGCATCTTGCCTAAATTATTACCTTGTGATCTTGTTTAATTAGATATGGTTGATTTTAATGTTAATCTTGGGATGGATTGGTTGCATGCACGCTATGCTTCTATTGATTATAGGACCTATAGGGTCAAGTTTCAATTTCCCAATGAACCTATCTTTGAGTGGGAAAGTCATGATGTAATATTGAGGGGTAGGTTCATCTCTTGCATTAAAGCTAATAGGTTGATTTCCAAGGGGTATTTGTATCATCTTGTAAAAGTCAAAGATGTGGAGTCCAAAGTCCCTTCGATTGAGTCAGTTTCGGTTGTAAATGAATTTCTTAATATCTTCCCAAATGACCTTCCTGGTGTCCCTCCTGAAAGGGAGATAGATTTTGGCATAGATCTCCTTCCCAACACCCATCCTATCTCTATTCCCCCTTACTGTATGGCAATTAAAAGATTTGTTGGAGAAGGGATTTATTAGACCTATCCAATCACCTTAGGGTGCACCAGTGTTGTTTGTAAAGAAGAAAAATGGGTCACATAGATTGTACATTGACTACCGGCAACTCAATAGGGTCACTATAAAGAATAGATATCCTCTTCCAAGTATTGATGACTTATTTGACCAATTGCAAAGGGATAGCTTTTTCTCTAAACTTGATCTTTATTATGGATTCCATCAAGTAAGGGTGAGGGAGTGTGATATCCCAAAGATGGCCTTCCAAACTAGGCATAGGCATTATGAATTTGTGGTGATGTCCTTTGGATTGACTAATGCATCGGCCATCTTAATGGACATAATGAATAAGATCTTAAAGCCCTATCTTGATTTCTTTATTATGGTCTTAATTGATGATATTTTGATTTATTCACATAGTAGGGAAGAGTATATGGGTCATTTGAGGGTAGTGTTGCAAAGGTTGAGGGAGGAGAGATTGTATGCTAAATATGACAAGTGTGAATTTTGGTTGAAGGAGATTGCATTCTTGGGTCCTGTGGTATCTGGGATGATATAAAGGTGGATCCTAAGAAAATCTATGTGATTAGGAAATTGGCCTAGACCATTGACTTCGTTGGATATTAGGAGTTTCTTAGGCCTTACGGGTTACTACAAAAGGTTTGTGAATGATTTCTCCTCCATTGCTTCCCCTATGACAAAATTGACTCAAAAGAAGGTTAAGTTTCTGTGGACTGATAAATATGAGAAGAGTTTCTAAACATTTAAAGATAGAATTATTTCTGCTCCTACATTTTCGCTATTGGATGGGCTTAAGGGTTTTGTTGTGTATTTTGATACATCTAGAGTTGGTTTGGGTTGTATACTAATGCAAAATAGTAAGGTCATATCCTATGCTTCTAGGCAACTCAAAGTGTATAAAAATAGCTACCCTACCCATGATCTTGAATAAGGTGCCATAGTATTTGCATTAAAGATTTGGCGTCATTATTTATATGGGTTGCATGTTGATACCTTCACTAATCATAAAAGCCTTCAGTATGTCTTCACTCAAAAAGATCTCAACTTGAGGCAAAAAAAGTGGCTAGAACTCCTTAAGGACTATAACATGAATGTGCATTATCATCCAAGGCAAATATTGTAGCAGATACTTTGAGTCGGGTGTCTATGGGTAGCCTAGCTTATATGGATGGTGGTGATAGGGAGATGGTTAGGATGGTGCATAAATTATCTAGACTGGGGGTGAGGTTAGAAGATTTGGGTGATGGTGTTATTGTTGTTGATGGTTCTAAATCTTCTAAATCTTCTTTGGTTGATGAGGTGATAGCAAAACAAGATCTAGACTCCTTCTTGCTTGAGTTGAAGGCCTTGGTGAAAGAAATCAAGATAGAGGTTGTCTCCCAAGGGGGAGATGGGGCCCTTAGATACCAAGGTAGGTTGTGTGTTTCATGTGTTAATGGTTTGAGGGAGAGAATTCTTGATGAAGCCCATAATTCCTCCTATTCTATCCACCATGATTCCGCAAAAATGTATAGAGACTTAAGGGATATGTATTGGTGAGGAGGCATGAAGAGAGATATTGCAAAATTTGTTTACAATTGCCAACAAGTCAATGTCGAGCATCAAAGGTCTGGTGGCCTAACCCAAGACATAGAGCTTCCTACCTGGAAGTGGGAGATGATTAATATGGATTTTGTGGTTGGGTTGCCCAAGATTAGAAAAGGTTTTGATTTCATATGGGTTGTGGTCGATAGATTGACGAAATCATCTCACTTTCTATAGGTCAAGACTTCATATGGGGCTGAAGAGTAGCAAGGTTGTACATCCATGAGTTGGTGAGGTTGCATAGGGTTCACTTATCCATTATATCAGTCTGTGGTGCATAATTTACTTCACACTTTTAGAGATCTTTCCAAAGAGATCTTGTAACCAAAGTTCACCTTAGTACGACCTTCCACCCTCAAACAGATGGACAAGCCGAGAGGACAATTCTAAAACTTGAGGATATGTTTAGGGCTTGTTCCTTGGAGCTTAAACGTTGTTAGGATGACCATCTTCCATTGATTGAGTTTTTCTACAATAATAGCTATCACTCTAGCATAGGTATGGCTCCTATTGCAGCTTTTTATGGGAGACATTATAGATCACCGACGAGTTAGTTTGAGGTTAGAGAGCTAGACTTATTGGGGTTGGATATAGTTATGGATGCTCTTAAGAAGTTTAAGATGATAAGGGAAAGGTTGAGGGCATCTGAAAGTTGTGAAAAATCCTATGTCGATGTAAGAAGAACAGACCTAGAATTCCAAGTGGAGGATTGGGTTTATTTGAAAGTTTCTTCAACGAAAAGTGTGGTCCATTTTGGTAAGAAGGGGAAGTTGAGTCCAAGGTATGTTGTCCCTTACGAGGTGATAAAGAGGGTTGGAAAGGTAGCTTATGAATTGAAGTTGCTTAGCGAAATGAGTTTGGTTCATCCAGTATTCCATGTTTCTATGTTGAGAAAGTATGTTGGTGATCCTAACGCCATTATGCCACTTGATATTGTGGGTGTTATTGAGGATAACTTGACTTATGAGGAGGTTCCAGTTCAGATCTTTGATAGGCAAGTAAAGAGATTGAGGAACAAAGTGGTGGTATCCATTGAGGAACAAAGTGGTGGTATCCATTAATGTCCTTTGGAGCAACCAACAAGTCAAAAGTGCTACTTGGGAGGCCGAAGAGGACATACAAAAGTGGTACCCTTATCTCTTCCACTCCACTCAAGCCTAGGGTACTAATTTTTAAGTCCTCTATATGCTACCAAGTCTTATATTTCAGCTCATATATCATTCATGTGTATTCATGTTTAAGATGGCAATTTATGATGATTTCACACTTATAATGAGATTTTGGAAAGTGATGTTTTAAATGTAATATTACATTTATGTTGGGGCTGATTTCTTCATAATTATTCTTGTCTTGTATGTCTCTTCTACATTCAGGGATGAATGTTCCCAAGGGAGTGATATTGAAACAAACCTAAAAAGTTCCCGAAAACTTGCCTCGAAAGTGTATGGAATCTTATTTTCTGTATGTCTAAAAATCCATTTGGAATTTCAAAATATGACTTCATATTCCTGTTTAGTGGGTCCAAATTAGGGCGACCAGGGTATAACATCGAACTTAAAGCAAAGGAATCGAATTATGAAATTTCTTTTGGTGTGATTCCCAGAGAGCCTCCGCGTTCTCTCCGCAATACCGGGACATACTATTTCTGCACTGTCATTTCCTAGTTCGCGCATAGTTTTCTAAGTGTTGGACCTAAATTTTCCCAAATTTATTTTCACCTATACTTAGCCTTATTTCATCGTCGTATCACCCTAAACATTCCCCAATATTTTCCCAAACACTTAGACTCATTTCTAACCCTAAATTCAAGTCCCAAACTCAAGACCAGTCTCAAGGATTTCTTCAAGGATCTCACCCAAGCTTCAAATATCTATTAGAGTATTCTTCAATAACTTCACAAAAACTAAGGTATGTCGTGTTGAACCATTGGGTCCTTCCACCCATAGTGCCTAAAACCTCTTTTACTAATAATTCATGATTTAAAGTTGATTTTACATGTGGGTCTTGTATATTGAGAAATTTACTGCACAGTGAATTTAGTTAATGAAAGTGTGTTTTTTTTAGCATGTTTTGAGCTTCAAATCTTGGATCTAATGTTGGATTTGATCATAGATTACCTAAGCATGTTTTACTTATGCATTGATCATGCATGACATATTGCTATATCATGCCTATTGCCTATTGTTATGCATGTTGATTATGAAGCTTGTCTCTTGTTACATTGTATTGCACATACTTGGTACTTTCAAATGTACTAATGCATACTTTTGTCTACATGCTATCACAATATAGGAACCGATGCCCAAGTTGATTATCCTCCTCTACGTGGATAGACGATGCAATTCCAAGCTTATTGGTAAGTCCTCCATTTTGGGGACTTTGGTTTATGTTTTCCTTTTATCTATGTATTGACACACTATCGTATTCTCTATTTGACTATAAGAGTGAGCCTAGTTACTTTGTGTTGGCCCCCCTCTCTATCTATGTATTTAGAGGTGTTTATTGGACATGTTGTGTATTAATGTAGAAGCTTTGACTCTTGGCTCTTGATTATGGTGTTTATGCAAGCCTTCCCTTAGTCCCATATTCTCTATTGTCAATCTATATGTTTTTGTATGCTTCCGCAACCAAGTATGGGTAATGATAAGCTAAGAGGCTTGTTTAGGGTACCTTTGGGTTTCCATTCGTCGTGTCACGTCTAGGCCCTTGGCTTGGGTCGTGACAACAATACTACCCCTAAATGATTCATAAGCTCTAATGAAGTCAATGCTCCATCACTAGAGACCACCACAATTATGCCAAGGTAGGGTTTTAAGACCCTATATATGAAACCCATAAACATAATCGGTGCATTATTCAACCAACCAACCCCACCATGACTCAAAATGCTCACTCTTAGACTGAAAAGACACTTGAGGATATCACTTACCCTCATCCTCACTTGGGGACAAAATCCAAATGGAAGATTAATCTTAGAAAAGTGACTAGCCCATTGTAGGTTACCAAATAGATCATCTATCCAAAACCATCATATTACAACCTTACGGGTTCTACACTCATTGGAAGCATGATATGCATGTAGCCAAACCACCCCAAGACCTCTAACCTATCAAGCGAAGTTCAACCAAGATCACAAGACAAGACTCTGTGCAATAAGAACATAAGGAAACCTTTAGAGGCCTTTCTAGCAACAATAATCTTACTAGCAACAAAGTAGTAATGAAAGAAATAGTGACCCTTAGAACTATCAAAGCATACATATCAAATCAAAAACCTTTAACATACCAGTAACAACATCGGGTGTGAGGGCTCTCCTTCCTCTTGTGTTAGGCATGATCTAGTATAGCAAGAACAATTGTTCGAGAGAAAACCTTACCTTAACTCCTATAGAACGACATAGGGTAAGAAGAAGGGAAATATTTTCTAAAATGCATCATAGCCTCTTATTCATAGTCGTGGCACGCCTCATAAAAATGAATATGACTCTAATTGACGCAATGTATTGGACTCGGAGGATCATTAACAACCTTATGCTCTGATACCAAGTTTGTCATGACCCAAACTAGGGCCTAGAAGTGACGCGTCGAATGGGGAACCATAAGGAACCATAAACAAACCTTTAGCATATCATACACACATCCTTGGTCGCGAAAGTAATAATAAACAACAAGAGAAAACATCAATAGGGAAATTGGGACTAAGGGAGAGAGTTTAGTACTTAAATAATATAGATGAGTAAACTCAAGTATAATACATAACTTGTTCAATAACACCTCTAGACATAGAACTTAGCCGGGGCCAACACAATCAACCCGGATCACCCTCATAGTAATGACCATAAGTATTCCAAAATATACAAGATGTAGTCTAAGTATAAGCATGAAAGAAGATAGATATTGTCCCCGAATATGAGGACTCACCTAATCTAACTTGAACAATCCCTCTAGCCACATGACGGAGAATCAACAGGAGTTTCGATTCCTACATGGTCATATCATATATGCATAGAGTATGCATTAGTAAGTTTGAATGTACTATGTATGTAGGATGCAATGCAACAAGAGATATGCAACATAGTCAAAATGCATAATGATAAGCAATAGATATCATAATAATAATATGACATGTACGATCAGTGCCTAAGTAAATCATGCTTTGCAAATCATTTAATTTGTATAGATCATAATACATAAGTGTGGGAAGAGACCTCAACCAATGTAGAATAAGATCAAGTGAGCTACAACTTAGAATCTTGATGATTACCCCTCACTGGTAAAAAAGTGGTCTACTTGCCAAGGTAAACCATACTTCACCTTAGAGGAGCCCATCCTATTTCAAAGATGTAATGTACCTTATCAGAGCTCATCTCTTTTCAAAATGGATTTCATAAGTAATTTAACCTTAGGGAAGCCCATCCCATTTCGGAAAGAACTTTAAGAGAAAGTTTACTAGATGGATCCACTAGTATTGCAAGGGTATAACATAGTCCTATGGAGGAACATAGTTCAAGAAAAGAGAGTAAACCCTCCATTGATCGGTGCTAAGCCTAATCCCATGGAATAATTGGAATAATCATAACTTTAATAACTTTTGAGAAACATAGAATCATTACACGAATAGCTCTTGAACATCCTTGACCTCTAATGGTGAGCCAACTTCAAAATTTAAGAATAGATCATCATCAAACATTACCCTTTTATTAACATCAAAAGGCTCACAAGAGGTATAATTTTTGAAAAAGGGCTTAGCTTCATAATTGCATAATCGTAGATAATTCGATGAATTCATAACATACTGGATGGCCAATATTCATCATGAAGTCACTTGACTTATAAAATATGCACATAACTTGAGAATTTCGAACTGCCCCCATTCGACACGATTAAGGTACCAACCCCTCAATTGGTTGATGGCTTACCACCCCCATCCTAGGCGATTAATTTACCAACCCCTTAACTGGTTGTTGGTTGACCACCCCCATCCTAGCCGATTGGGGTACCAACCCACAAATTGGTTGATGGGTTACCACCCCTATCCTAGGCGATTGAGGCATCATACCTCAATTGGCTATAGTCAACTCATAACATAATTGATATTTCTAATGGAATCAACAGAATCATATCACACTTCATCATCATAAGTCACTTAACTCATATGCCAAGCATTAGGCCTTCAACAACTCAAGATACATTAACTGGACATTTTATCAAACACTTGGAGGGTATGTAATACTAGTGTAAAACTATGTAATACAAGAGTGATGTCATGCAAGAAACCATAATGTAAACCCACCCACTAACACTTGGTAATACCCTCATATAAGATGTAGCAAAACACTTCATCAAATCTCAAGATAGATCTAAGATTCATGGCTCAAAACATGCTTAAACAGTAACACTTTTACAAAACCCCAACATAGTTCATAGTCAAGATCATAATAGAAGACCCATAAGTAAAATTAACTTACAACATGTAATTTAGGTAAAAAAAAAAAAAAGAAGCTTGGGAACCATAGATGAAAGCACCTAATGGTTGAAACCCGCATACCTTGACTTTGGAGAATCCTCGATGAAGATTGGAAATGGAGACTTGAAGCTTGAGTGAAATCCTTAAGATTTGGATGAGTTTTAGGACTTGAATTTTGGGGTGGCATATTTGTCTAAGTTTTTGAGAGTGTATTGGGGAATGTATTGTATGATATGAAGGCACAATATGGGCAAGTATATGTATTCTTATGCATGGGAAGACTTAGGTCCAAGACCCAAAATTCTTGGACCGAAATAACATAAACAGTCCACAAAATTCACTAAGGTGTGCCCTTAGCGCGTCGCTCCTCGGGTGCAGTTCTTCACTGAAAATTGTCAACTTTGGAATTTTGAATTTTGATACAGTTACTCTAAGAGGTTACAACCACTTCCCTCTCAACTTTTTCCCCTAAACAAGAATATAAAGTCAGATTTTTGATATCACGCACGAATTTTGAGATATATGAAAATTACGAATTTAAAAATTTTCAAGGCATATTTTCGGGCACTTTTTGGGGTCATTTCACTAACTCAAAAGGCTTTCATTGGACCTGTTGTAGACCATCTAATTCTAAGTGTGTTAAAGTTATGCTCATTTAAACTTCATCTTTCCATGAACCAACATACAAAACTCAACTCATAGAGAAGTCTTGAACTCATCTAAGTATTAGATGTCTCCCATGACCCTAATACACTTCCCATCTACACAAATAAAGCTTGAAATATGGACATAAGAGCGTGTAGTTATGGGGTGTCACATAAGTGTGGTATGCCTTGGTCTCAAACTCCACACTAAGCCCTCACACCTACACAAGTCCAAGATCCACTTCAAGGACGCTCCACACAATTCGTATAGCACCATATGGACTGTGAAGGCTTCCATGAAGCATCACCTTGGTCCAAAACTCTCTAAAACAAAAGTTCCAAGATCCATTGAGGTCATACAAAGTCTGGGTCATCATATATTATGGGCTTGTTGAGTCTTGGAGGAGTATTCAGCATCAAATTGAGTAAGAGCAAGTCCAACTCAAACTTAATAACTATGTAGCCAGAGTCGGAGAGGATTGAACCATAAAATAGATATTTCCTTATTTTCCCAAAAAGAGGCCTTGATATTATTGATTATCGATCCACTAATGGGATGTTCTATACCCTTATAACATATTGGATAGATGTGGCAATGACATCTCTTAGTTGTATCATCAACAGCTCACAGGTGGTGGTTTTCAGTTAGGGGAACTCTCATGTAGGTATTGATAGTACATTGAGTAGATTCGGTTCGATGGTATATGAGTGGTCATTTCCTAAACTGTATTCTTACTTTAGACTCTTGACTTACTGATTCAATTTCCTACTTCTTGAGTTGAGTTATTTGAGTTGATGTTATTCTTCTTTTACACGTGTCCTTCTACCATTTTATATACTTGTACATTCCATGTACTGACGTGCATTTAGGCCTATAGAGAAAGGTACTAACGATCATTAATAGGCCCCCCATTGAGAACCCATTGCATTTAGCTGGTTGGAGAGTCCTCCCCTGCTTTCATAGGATTTTATGTTTTCCTTTCCAACTTTGAGTTTAGTGTTTTAAATTTATTTTGATGTAGCCATGGACCTATAATTGGAACCATTTACTCCGATAATTAGATGCTTCATAGACTAGACTATCGAGTTGTGATTGGATGTTATTTTGGCCAATTTCTTTCACACTAATCTTACTTAGTTGATAGTAGATTGTTTGGCCTTTGACTTTTGATTTTTGTTTTTCCATTGCTTTTTAATAAGTACTCTTAATCATTGATGTCTATCGCTATTAGATTGTGATTGAATAAATATAAAAAAGTCGAGTGGTTCATTTGGGGACGAGCAATAATCTCTGAGGTGCTGGCCATGCCGAGGTTACCCTTCTGGAGCATGACAACAGAAAGCTAGCTCAGAGACCATGTAAAATATAGAGCAAATGGATCAATTTCTTTGTCATCTTATTCCAAGAATAAGAGCTATTTATAGGTGTATAAGTAAATCTATCTAAGAAAATAAAATCAAAAATGATTCCTAAATATCTCTAAGATCCCTAAATATCTCTACCTATGATTATGATATGAATACTAGATATGATTGTAAATTTTGTAATAAAAATTAATGTAGAAGCTGAAGCTATTGAAGGAAGCGACATAATTGACCACATTATGAAAGTAAGTAGAAACAAACTCTTGTGGTTCATCACTAGCTATAGGCTGTTCAAATAATGTTTTCGATACTAGAGGTAATTATCATAGCTGTAAACCATGTTCTTATCACCACTACATGTAATAAAAATAATAAATTAATTTCTTATTTTTATTCATTCTTCTTGATTTGATTATTTTGTTCTATGTTCTATGTTGGTCATGAATGCACAAGGATGTTCTAAGTTAAGACAATTATTTAGAGAAGCAAAATGTATAAGTAGTAAGGTGGAGTCGATTAACTACTATTAATATATCTTGATCATATAACACATAGTTCTTGGTTTCTCTTCACCATGGCCTTCTTAAGGTCACAAAAGTATTAGGAATCTAAGCAAAGATTTTGATAAATTACAACTTTGTGACTGTTGTCAAACCGAACTAGAGAATATATTAACATCTAATGTGGTAAGTGACACCAAAAAACTCTAAAACTAAGTTCTTTTACTTTATAAATATAATATTATTTGATTAAAGTATTACAAATTGAGGATTTCATGATTTGAGATAATAAAGAAACATATTGATACCAAACTGTGTCCCTCCTTCCTTCTTATTTATTTCGTTGAATGTCTAAATTATTAATAAGTGGAATACTTTATATTTTTCTACTATTTTGATTTTAGCACTATATTTTCACTATTATTATCTATTATTGCTACTATTACTTAGATTTTTATTATTATTATTACTATAGCTTTCACTATTTTTATAAATTATTAGTGTATTATCAATTTGTGACGAGGGTTCCCAGGAAATAGTCTCTCTACCTCTATGAGGTAGTGGGTGTAAGTCTACTCACATTCTACCTTCTCTAAACTCCACTTGTGAAATTCTACTGGGTATGTTATTGTTGTAGTTGATTTGTGTACTGTCAATACTATTACTATTTCTTTATTACCATCTTTCTTAAAATCGGTTGTCATTAATTTATTTCTAGGTTCGTACTTATTGAACTAATTATAAAAATTTATATTTTGTATAATTATCATCATTATATAATATATATTACTCTAATTATTAATTTAGAAGATCAAAACGAATTGATTTAAAGGAGGAAAAAGTCATAAAAATTCAGTCATATCTAGTTCAACTAAACTCTTAAACAGACCATATATTCAGTCCAATTGGCCCACCTTCCCACCCCTAAACAAGTCCTATTGTGGCATAAATCAACACATGTCGTTCTGCAACAATAGTTATCTTTCCATTTTTATCATTTTCTCTTTTCTCTCTCATCCAAGATTCGCCCTCCCTCATCTTTTTTCTACTTTCATCATCTGATGCAATCTCTGCAAGAATTAATAGTTTTGCAGCCTTTTACTATAAAAGTTTCCCAATGTTCACTTTTAAGATTTTTGTGACCAGATTTGAAATTTAAAACTTTTCAATTTTCACCATCTTGAAGAGGTTTGATCCCTAATTTTCAATCACTCTCCTATGAATAAACCTCATAATTTCTCGGCCCAAAATAAAAGAAAGAAAAGAAGAAGATAGATGAACTTGGACACCCACAAGAACACCATTTTATTACATTCACATATCTTCTTGTAATACATTCTTTGTTCTTCTCTCAATATTACTAAATTTTTTTCAAAGAGTGTAGATTTGTGACTTATGATAACCCCTTAGTTCACTGTGCAAAAAAAGTAAGATCTAAATCTAATTTTAGTTTTTGATAGTTTAATGTATTTTGTGATTTACAGGTCTTGTATTTTGCTTTCTCTGGTGGTTAAAAAATCTCCCTTGCCAAAAAACTGTGTTGCTTTATTTGTTTAAATATTTTTGTGTATTTTATATTTATAGACTAAAAATTGTGTCTAAAGTGTTTGAACAACTTCCTATGTATCTATTGCAGCATGCATATCATTGCATTCAAATATTATTAGAATTTATGGTGCTTGTATAAATATACATTGCATAGGATTCTAATAATAAGCTCGATTGCATTTGAGTTCAATTTCTTAGCCTTAAATAGACTTTCCCAGGTTATTGGATGCTGATAATGTTACATGAATTATATATTAAAGTGTTTGTCTATGTGTTGTGTATGAGCTAGAGCAAAAAGTATTATGAATTTTGGGTTAGATCCTATTATTTTAAAGAAGTAGTTTTGCTGCTTTTTGTTGTTGAATAGAAAAATTCTTTTCATGATTTCTAGAAGAGAATAATACATTTGTGCTTTCTCCCTTAATAGATTTGATAAGGTTCTTTTAAATATTTAATCATCTCACCTTCCAAAAAGCATAGTTACTGATTTTGATTGAAATTTCTTTATTTTGTTTCTTTTTCCTTCTTCTTTAATGGCTTAGAGATATGGCAGATTGTATGATTTTATATTTGGAAAAGATCTTGGTCTTCTAACATGAGTATTTCATTTTAATATAGTAACTGAGTGTATCTTTGTCTTGTTAATTGTTATCATTCCCCTTCTTTACATGTACATGTCAAAGCAAATGGTTGACTCGAGACTGTCACGAATGGAGTCTCAAGGCATTGAGGCAAGACTTGACACTACTATCACTTAAAGTCATCCCATATCTTCTACCTTAGATACGCACCAAATAGCAAGAAAGCAAGTGAAAATTGCTTGGATCTACTTGGTCTCGCAATTTCATTTTCTTTTATTATTCACTATTTTTTAATTCTTTACGGTTAATTGTTGGTTAATTGTTAATGCATGTGTGTTTGGGGTTTATTTTAAAGTTTTGGGATTAGCTTTTGGAACTTATGATTAATGTCATTTAGTTATGGAATTTCTTTATTCACTTAATGTTTTTTACCT
The DNA here is from genome assembly GCA_025642045.1 of Solanum sejunctum. Lineage (NCBI taxonomy): Eukaryota > Viridiplantae > Streptophyta > Magnoliopsida > Solanales > Solanaceae > Solanum > Solanum sejunctum. The sequence goes on along the minus strand of JAOTQJ010175051.1, from coordinate 3,278 downwards.
CAAATAAAATTACTTTTTTCACATAAGAGAGGGCGTTTTTTATCACACAACAATGTTTTTTCCCAACTCTTTTTAGTTAGATTTATAGATTTTACGCTAAAAATGTTATTCATTAACTTGTAAGTTTTTTATTTCATTGGGGTCCTGAACTTTATTTTCTAAAATTAGTCATCGCTTAGAGTTAAATAGATTTCTTAAATTCTGTTTAAGTCAAACTTCGCCTTAAGTTATTTTAAGAAAATTTTTTTGCAAATAATATGAAGTCCTGAATTTGTTCTAATTCATTTGGTACACTGGACGATCTGAATGATTTACTTTTAAAAATAAAGATTTCAATGAAAAATTATTTTCTATACGAGGCCACACTTATTTTATGATTGTCTTGTTTCATGTATTCAAGTGCATAAGTTCTCTAGTTCCACATTATTTTAAAATACATAAAACTTATTGCTTTCTTCTATTAAGTACATAATCCTGGCCCCGTCTTTTTAAGATTAGTTGAATCCGAATCTCATGTTTAGTAGGACCTTAAAACGGAGTTTAACTTTAAACAATTTTAGATGCCCTAATTCACCGTAAATAATTTTGTGTCAACTCCTAAAATAGTAATTTAATTTAGGAATTACTAATATGTTGTATACTATTTTGACCTAGCTAAAATGAGATACAACAAAACAACGTTAACAAAGGGGATATTAACTTCTAGTCAGGCCAAGTTCAACCTGATACTATGTACAACCTTCAAACATTGAGATCAAGGAAAAGTGACACTTCATTTTGATATATGCACTCATTATCAATATGGGGCATGAATAAGTTGTTCCTAACATCACTTTCACTTCCTGAAAATTCAATAATACAGCTGATATGTCAAATGACATTTAAAGTAATGTAGATCTACTTAAACTAAGGAAAAAAGAAATGCAGATTTAGAAAGTACCATAAGCATGGCTATCCCATGCATAGTCTATATTTAACATGTAGCTAAGATGAATCTGATTACAGAATCTTGTCTTGGTTAATTCAAAAGACCAGCTTCACATATGAAGTATAACCATGCCCTTCTCTAAGTCTAACTAATAGGCACATCTCTTACTTTCTTTTTCTTTCTCCTGATAATATTTTTCCACAATTTTTCATAACTTACCTTGGCCTCAGATTCATATATCCATTGCTTCCTCAATTTATGCAATGGCCCTCTAGGTCATTTCTGTGTTTTAGCTCTTTTTCATCGGTTAAAGCATTTCTACAGAGACCCCAAGTCATTTATGCCTTGCTGATATTGATAGCTCGGTCACATATTTGTTTTTTTGGTTTTTGGGCAGTTTCAATATTGGAAGTCCTGTTATAGCTTCAAAAGTTCATTTTGGGTTAAAGTCTAGGAAAACGGACTTAGAACAAAATTCTGACAGTTTCATCAGCTCCAAAATGGCCAAATTAGGCTAGATGCATGGTTGACTCAAGACCGAGTGTCATGACCCTACTTTATAGGTCATAATGGTGACTACCTTACTGCTGATAGGCAAGCCTAATCCTTGACTAAGAATAGCTAGTAATGTGTTTGACAGACATGTGTAACCCCGCTGAAATCAACTGATAATCAATATGAAGTGATAGAACATATACTAGATATATAAGTATACAACATACTAGAACAACCTCCTAAGACCTGGAAGTCACCTGTACAAAATTACTATAGATGTGATATAACATAACTGAGTCTGAGCACATCTAGGCATATACAAGCCAAAATAATATACAAAGCAAGTCCCGAGTAACAAAAGACAACCAATTATATAGATGGAGACCGAAAAGATCCAAAGACGTCCAATGCTCACCACTAGCTTTTAAGAAGGTTCTCTTTTGACATTTAAAAAGGGTAATCTTCACCATTTTCTAAATGAAAAACGTCCAACAGCCATTTAAGAGTTCTCCAAGATTTTTATGGTAAGAAAATAGCCCCTTCTGGCTTGATTCTTCCTTGGCTCAAATTTGGAGATGTTCTCCTCATTGCAAGCTTTGTTTTATGCTATTTCTTTATTATTTTTCATTATGGTTGAAAGAATTTTGTGTGTCAACTAGTTCTTAATCTAAGTACAAGGTTGAATCACTTTGAAGTAAGGTTGTATACCTACTTGTTTTAGAATCGCATGGCTTAAAGCTGCAAATTGCTTCCTACGACCTAGGTTTGTTTTAGTGCATTTTCTTGAAGTTGCAGAGTTGGGATGGTGTTTTGACCCTTGAGTCAGATTTTTGCTCTCAACAAATTGAGTCTTTTTGATTGAGGTAAGTTCCATCCAATCGCCTCACTCACGTTCATATATTTTTGTCATTTTATTTATTTTTGGGGCCATGAGATAATATTTGAGAGTCATGGCTCGAGGCAACCGAGTTGTTGTGAGCCTATTTTAGTTGTATATTTATGCTATTAAGTTATGGTGGGTTGGGACAGTTTTCCTTCCGTGTTCGCAAAGTACAAGTTTGCCTAATATAAATGGCTATTTCCAAATTTGACTTGATTTTATTGGAAACTTCAAGCTGCGATATTTTACTCAATTTAATGGTATAGCTACTACCCAAATTGTTAAATTCCTAACAGGAATGTCACTTTTGTGTTGGATTGTTTGGTATTATTTTGGTCCTCGAATTGAGCTCTAATTTAAAATACGCACTCAGATAGCTATATGAACCATTATACAGGATTTGCTTTGGAATTTTGAAGACAGGTCCTACCTTTTCCTACTTTTTAACCCAAGACTTGATCTTTTCCATGCATCTTGAGATTTTGTTATTGATTCGATCGTAATTATATGAAAATCCTATTTTTGACATATTGACAATATTTTGAGGTCGCATGGAAGGGCAAGGCTTCTGCAAATTGGGTTGGAGCGCATGTGATTGGCCTTCAGGTACGCTATAGCTTCCCTTCTTATAGATTGAGTCAAAATATGTGAATCTAATCTGAGTAGCATGAATATTTAGCAGGAAACTAGTATGAGGACAATAATTGGGGCTGAAAGAGTATTTGTTTGACATTTTGAGATCGATGTAATATGATGCATTGGTTATTTATTGTAATTCTGGTTATCTCATAATTATTTGGGCCTTAGCCTGGGCTTAGTTAGGTGATGCCTCAGGTATGCATTGTACAGAGGCGGTAGACTGATATATAGATCCATCTAGTGTGTTAGGACCCGTAACGTAAGTTAAACCCCGAACATCCTTAATTGGTTCGATTTAATAAAGTTTGGGACCGAATACAACATTTCTTCTAAGTT
>JAOTQJ010175041.1:0-65985 GCA_025642045.1 Solanum sejunctum | reverse complement strand
GGCCAATGGAAAAGCCTTGGTATTTTGATATAAAGAAATATTTAGAAACGGGGACTTATCCGGAGGGTGCTACGTCCAATCAAAAGAGGGTCATACATCGGAAAGCAACAATTACTTTTCGAGTGGGGAAATCCTTTATAGGAGGACTCCTGATATGGGTCTCCTCAGATGTGTTGACACCGTATAAACCACGAAGCTCATAGAACAAGTACATGTTGGGGTGTGCGGTACTCACATGAATGGACTCACCTTAGCAAAGAAAATTCTCCGAGCAGGATATTTTTGGATTACTATGGAACGCAATTGTTGCAAGTTTGTGCAGAAATGTCATCAATGTCAGGTACATGGTGATTTGATTCATATCCCTCCTCACGAACTCAAAGCTATGAGTTCCCCTTGGCCCTTTGTAGCCTGGGCATGGACGTCATTGGTCCGATAGAACCAGCTGCCTCAAATTGTCATACGTTTATTCTGGTTTCCATCGACTACTTCACTAAATGGGTAGAGGCAGTCTCCTACAAATCTGTCACAAAGAAAATGGTTGTTGAGTTTGTGCGCAGCAATTTGATCTGTCGCTTCGGTATAACGGATGCCATTGTAATTGATAATGGTACAAATCTCAATAGTAACATGATGAAAGAGATATGTGAACAATTTTGGATCAATCACCGTAATTCAACAGCATATCGTCCCTAGATGAATAGTGCAGTAGAAGCCGCCAATAAGAACATCAAGAGGATTTTAAGGAAAATGATCACCAGATACCGACAATGGAATGAAATGCTACCTTATGCCTTATTGGGATATCGCACGATAGTCAGAACATCTATCGGGGCAACCCTTTATTTATTGGTATATGGGACAGAAGCAGTAATACCAGCCGAGGTAGAAATACCATCTTTTAGAATTATTCAAGCAGTAATCGGATCAAGCATTTGGCTTTAATTGATGAAAAGAGGATGGAAGCCGTTTGCCATGGTCAACTATATCAACAAAGGATTATTCGTTCTTTCAATAAGAGGATGAAACCTCAGACGTTTAAGGTAGGGCAATTGGTACTCAAATGTATCATTCCTAATCAAGATGAATACAAAGGAAAGTTTGTGCCGAATTGGCAAGGTCCATATATGGTTCTCAGAGTGTTGTCAGGAGGGGCGTTGATTCTGTCCTAAATGGATGGCCAATAGTGGCCGAGACCAATCAACTCAGATGCAGTCAAAAGATACTATGTTTGAAGATTTAGAGTTTGTCTTTACTTTCTTTATCCTTTGTAATTTTAATTCAACATTTCATTATATATTTTGTAATGAACTACGTTTGAACTGAATTCTCAAGAATGAGATACGTAGGCAGCCTATGTCGGCCTCGGTCATTTTGTTAGTCAAAACTTATATTCCTTTTTTTCGAGAGTTAGGAACTATGTTTGACCTGATCCCTGCTTCAACGGGATACGTAGTGTCATGACCCGCTAAAATTTCTGCCCAAAACTGTGGAGAAAGCGCGCCCGGCATGCCCCAGAAGGCCCCATAACTCTCTAGCATATTGCCGAATGTTGAAGATTACACTAGAGAGTCCCGGAACATTCTAGAGAGGTGTAGAACGTCCATAGGTAGCCAACTTGCATAAATATCTTAGATATTTAGCTAGAAATATCTTAGATATTTCTTAGGAACTTTCTAGGCTTGCATTGTCAACCGTTGGATCAAATTGATCCTAATCGTCCATTAGGAAGGGGACTTAGTATAAATACCCCTCAAAGGCTTCTCATTTGTATCAACCAAGAACCAAGCAAGCATAACCAAAACACCAACAAATACAAGTCTTGCAAAGCTTTCCCAATTAATAAAAAGTCTTTCCTTCTTATAAAGCTCTTTGTGTTCTTAATCTAGCGTTCCCTTAGCGATCCAAAGTTTGAAGGCTTGCTAGTGTTTGCATATTTGGGCAAGAATCATAGGCAAACTGACTAGCGCCGTACGGACATATTGGCATAAACTTTAAGTCCGTAACAAAATGGTATCAAAGCGAGGTTTAAACGAAGGGAAGCATGGCAAGCGAAGGAGACATTAACGCCACGACCTCCAACATTATGCTGGATGCTGGCAAGAAATGCAAGGGCAAGAAAAGCTCCAAGAAGTCTGGGGAGGTACCAATAGAACTGTCCCCAAGTAAGGCCGTAATGACTCACTCATCTTCAGCTACGGAGTTGAGTGATGATTAACGAGGCAAAGATCCCTCAGATATCCCGCTCGGCAAAGGATGGGTCGAGAGGGTAGATACTGCCCGACGTGCAGTAGAGTTCTTAGGCCATCCCTTGAATGAGTTTGATGGCAAGTTTAAGGGCCTGGAGGAGCTCACCCTTGAAGAGAATGAGCACATCCGGAAGGAGTTGGACGGACAACAGTTGGCAGTGTACGAGCTGAGGGAGACGATCACATCCTTAGAATGCCGTCTTATGGAAGCACTTAGCAAGATGGAGGCCATGGGCGCCACAATAAAGGGCATGGCTGAGACCATGGAGGCTATGGGTGCAAGGATGAAGGCATTAGAGGAAGGAGTGGTCGACGGGAGATGCTTGCGGACTGCCGGGGAGATGGAGGCCAAAATTGAAGCTCCCAAGCCACCTGTCTTCAAAGGCGTTCGAGATGTGCAAAAGGTGGAGAATTTTTTGTGGCACTTAGAAAATTACTTCAAGTGCAATAAGATAAGGGGCGACGATACCAAGATCAACATGGCCATCGTATACTTGATAGAGATGGCTATGTTGTGGTGGAAGCGGAAGGAAGCCGAGATAGGCAAGGGACTCTGCACGATCAACTCATGGGAGCAGTTTAAAGCTGAGTTCAAGAAGAGCTTCTACCCAAGCAATGTCGTCTATGAAGCCAAAAGGAGGCTTAGGGGTATGAGGCAAACAGGTAGTGTGAAGACCTCCATAAAGGAATTCACAATGCTTACACTTCAAATCCCCAACCTCACGGAGGAGGACATGTTATTCCACTTCATGGACGGATTGCAGGGTTGGGCCAAGACAGAACTGGAGCGCCGACAGGTTTCCACCTTTGATGAGGCCATCACCCAGGCAGAGGCCCTAATGGACTCTCGACTTGACAGGCGAGATAAATACCGAGGAGACGACAGGGATATTAGTTATGACCAAGGTGGGGAAGATAGTGGCAAAGACTGGGGTTGGCAGCCACATCCCAAGGGTCATGGACAAAGCGGGAGAGACGATGGCATGAGTCGGAGTTGGCAGCCATCTCCCAAGGGTCATGGAACCGGCAGGCCTGAAGATAGGAGGGTTGAGCGATAGGGATACAATGAGGGCAAGGCTCCGCCCACGAAGGAGTTCAAATGCTATATGTGCGGGGGACCGCACAGTTACTTTAAATGCCCCAAGCTGAAGAACCTTATTGCTATAAGGCAAGAACGGAAGGCGCCGAAGGCACAGGAGAAGGCATCTGAATCAAGGGAAGATTTGGATACCATACAGTTAGGTGTGATTAGGCTATGCGGAACAGTCATGCAGTAGCCAGGAAAGCCGAAGGAAGGGAAGGCACAATACATGGACATAATGATCAATGGACAACCCGCTCGTGCTTTGGTCGACACAGTCGCAGAGGTGAACATCGTTACTAAGTCTGCGGCAACCATGTTAGGATTAAAATACAACCCAAGCGACACGCAGCTTAAGACGGTCAATGCGCCCACGACTCCAGTATGTGGCGTTGCTCGAGGAGTCGATATAGTTTTGGGGAAGTGGCATGGAAGGAGCAACTTCCATATCGCTCCAGTTGATCTCTTTGACATCATCCTTGGGAAGGTATTCTTCCGACAGTGCCCTGCAGGTATCAGTCCTTACCTCAAACAACTTGTGATTTTTGAGAAGGATTGCCCCTACATGGTACCCTTAGAAGAGAAGCCCAAGTCAAGGGGATTAGCACAGCTGTCGGCCATGCAGCTTGTGGAGGGGTTCCAGGATAAGCAGACATTGCCGCGATCCACGCCCAAGAAGAAGGGGAGATGTCAGAAGAGAAGCCAATAAAGAGAGTCGAGGATGCTGAAGGACGGCCACTTGCAGCATTACGACTCAGGCACGAAGGAGAAGTAAACTCCAAGAAAAGCCACGAAGGGACGGCGTAAAAAGATGCAGCAGTCCAGAGGTAGAGGACAGGAAGTTCCTACAACATCATTGTGCTGAGGATGTCGCAATATGAGATGGGGGAGTATGTCACGACCCGCTAAAATTTCTTCCCAAAAATGTGGAGAAAACGCGCCCGGCATGCCCCAGAAGGCCCCGAAACTCTCTACATATTGCAGAATATTGAAGATTACACTAGAGAGTCCCGGAACATTCTAGAGAGGTGTACAACGTCCATAGGCAGCCAACTTGCATAAATATCTTAGATATTTAGCTAGAAATATCTTAGATATTTCTTAGGAACTTTCTAGGCTTGCATTGTCAACTGTTGGATCAAATTGATCCTAACCGTCCATTAGGAAGGGGACTTAGTATAAATACCCCTCAAAGGCTTCTCATTTGTATCAACCAAGAACCAAGCAAGCATAACCAAAACACCAACAAATACTAGTCTTGTAAAGCTTTCCCAATTAATAAGAAGTCTTTCCTTCTTATAAAGCTCTTTGTGTTCTTAATCTAGTGTTCCCTTAGCGATCCAAAGTTTGAAGGCTTGCTAGTGTTTGCATATTTGGGCAAGAATCATAGGCAAACTGACTAGCACCTTACGGACATCTTGGCATAAACTCTAAGTCCGTAATAGTAGGCTCTTCAACGGCTCGATCATACCATCAGAAAGGAAATTGGGACAGAATTTTGAGAGGAACTCAAAAATTCTGAACAAAGAGGTCTTCGACAAAAATCAAAGTTCAGAGTATGGTAAAACTTCAACTGGGACAGAATTTTTGAGAAAGGTCTCAAAAATTCTCAAAAACATTTATGGGTAGTTTTCAGTCCTCGACAGTACTTGAACTGGGACAGGAATTTTGAGGTTGCGCTCAAAATTCCGCTAGACGTCATTACAGCCTCATTGTTGGAAGCCGAAGTTTGTTCATTTAAGCATCGAGTGACATTACATCAATAATAATTTCTTGAAACAGCTTTTTTGAAACACATATGTTATTTTGATATATCAAATAATTTTGTTTTAAATATGTATTTTCCTTCCTTCTGTCTACCAAGCGGGGGAAACTCAAAGCTGCATCGGAGACAAGACATAAAGAAAACAATGGAAGAGTCAACACAAATCAGTATATTTTGAAACTAATTTTTTTTCTGTGGATGTAGGTAAATTTTGAGCAGATCTTATTTTCACAAGAAAGTTGCAAAAGCTTTCTCCACAAAGGGACGAATGAACCCCATTGCCAAGAGGGCCATTTTTATTTACAAATCCCCGAGAGGGCCATTTCATCATTTATCGCCGAGAGGGCCATTTAATCATTCAATTGCCAAGAAGGCATTACATCTTCAACCGCTGAGAGGGCCATTTCATCATTCAATTGCCAAGAAGGCATTACATTTTCAACTGCCAAGAGGGCATTACATCATCATTGCCGAAAGGGTATTTTATTTTTATTTTTCAAGTAACCGAGAGGGCCATTTCATCATTCAATTGCCAAGAAGGCATTACATCTTCAAACGCCGAGAGGTTCATTTCATCATTCAATTGCCAAGAAGGCATTACATTTTCAACTGCCAAGAGGGCATTACATCATTATTGCCAAAAGGTCAATTCATTCATTGCCAAGAGGGCCATTTTATTTTCAAGTCGCCAAGAGGGCCATTTCATCATTCATCGCCGAGAGGGCCATTTCATCATTCAATTGCCAAGAAGGCATTACATCTTCAACCGCCAAGAGGGCCATTTCATCATTCAATTGCCAAGAAGGCATTACATCCTCAACTGCCAAGAGGGCATTACATTATCATTGCCGAAAGGGCATTTCTTTCATTGCCAAGAGAGCCATTTTTATTTTCAAGTCGCCGAGAGGGCCATTTCATCATTCATCGCCTAGAGGGCCATTTCATGATTCAATTACCAAGAAGGCATTACATCTTCAACCACAGAGAGGGCCATTTCATCATTCAATTGCCAAGAAGGCATTACATCTTCAACTGCCAAGAGGTCATTACATCATCATTGCCGAAAGGGCATTTCATTCATTGCCAAGAGGGCCATTTTTATTTTCATGTTGCTGAGAGGGCCATTTCATCATTCATCGCCGAGAGGGTCATTTCATCATTCAATTGCCAAGAAGGCATTACATCTTCAACTGCCGAGAGGGCCATTTCATCATTTAATTGCCAAGAAGGCATTACATCTTCAACTGCCAAGAGGGAATTACACCATCATTGCCAAAAGGGCATTTCATTCATCGCTGAGAGGGCCATTTCATCATTCATCGCCAAGAGGGCCATTTCATCATTCATCGCCAAAAAGGCTAATTCATTTTATCGCCAATAGGACATTAACATCATCAACTGCCACAAGAGCACTACATTTCATGCAATTGCCAAGAGGGCCATTCCATCATTTACCAAGACGGTCATTTCATTCATTGCCAAGAGGGCCATTTTTATTTTTCAAGTCGCCGAGAGGGCCATTTCATTTATCGCCGAGAAGGCTATACAATGGTTGGTTTATATTTAATTGACACTCATCATGTCAAAGTAGAAGAATAGGCATCGAATATGGTAAGTGAAGTCCACTTGATTTCAATTATGATTTTACTAACACCTTGTTTTAGTCATGTCGAGAGCATCCGAAAGGATGAAATCTCAAAGAAAACCATAGTTGTGGACATCATCAAGTAGGATGCAACACAACGTGGAACTTTTTCTTAGTAGCGAACTGGGACATAATCTGAAAGGGGCATCAAACCTTTCAGACACGAGCTGGGAAGCAACTATCACCATCTAACCACACCCTGTTAGAAGGCATGTGGTATTTCTGTGAGTCAGTCAACTTATTTTCAGTTTTGCCTTTAGACAATCTCTACTCTCACCAAAGGCAATTTTCCAATCCAAGTGACAACTCTTGGCATTTTAAATTTTGTTTGTCACTCCTCTCGAATTAGAGGTCATCTCCGAATAAGGAATCTCCTCTTCAACCGATAAAGTCAAAATACAATTGGCCTGAACTATCAATTAACATGAGATGTGTAAGAAACCCAAAGCCAAGGTCCAGCCATAACTTCTCATAGAGAGGCAAATGTGGTCGGCTAAAAATTGCTTTGGTCAAAGTTTCTTTGTCCACGATCTCTTGCATAGATCATATCCAAAGAAAGGGAAAGCTGTTGACACCCAATTTTTACCCTACACGGTGTTAAATTAATCATCAAGTTTTATTTTTATTTTTAATGATTTTTGAACAAATTTTATTTAAACAAAAAATAATAATAATAATAGAAAAAAACATTAAAAATAATTAAGCGGGCGCGTGTACTCCACGCGCCCCCTAATTTTCACTTTTATCCCCTTCTTTTCTTCTTCTTGAATGAAAAACCAGAAACAAAAACAAAAACCAGAAACAAAAACCCCAAAAACCAAACGTCGACGATGCCGACGACCTGGTCGTCTTCCCATCCCCGCAACCTTAAACCCAAACCCTAGCCGCCACCTCCCTCAATCGGACTCCCCATTCTCCGCTTCTTGGGCCATGGAGGCCCAAACTTTATCTTCTTCGAGTCAGCCCAATTCCTAGGAGAAAGAAGCTAGTATACATGAGTATACACAACAGCATAAGGATAAGATTCAAAAGTCATGACGGGATAACGGCCCACTTCAACTCTCTTCTTGCATTATTTTGTTTATGTATTTTTATTTGTTTAAATGCTAACATTTTACTTGGTTATTAATCTAGTTAAATTCCCCAATGTTGTCGAAACCATTCATGCCATTTTATCTAATCTCTTTCTTTTATTTATTTATTTATTTATTTTGAAGAAACATTTGCATAATAAATAAATAATAATAATAATAATAATAATAAATGAAATAAATAAAATATAAGAATATGATTTTACCATATTTGGTTTAAATTTTTAGATTTAGTCAATCTTTTAAGTTTGGTCAAAGTTGATTTTAGTTTCATTGACCTCTAGTTAATTTTTGTCAAATCTTTTCAAGTTTTTCTTCAAAATTAATCAATTCAAAATTAGTGAATTTTTCGTCAAGTCAAAAGTTAGTCAAATATTTTTAATCGTCGGATAGCCGCATTTAGCGGACATTTCGAATGCGTAAAACCTTCTCGAAGTGGAAATGTGAAGCCGAACCTGTTCTCTGGATTTTTAAAAAAAAATTCTGTTAGGTCTTTTAAAATATTTATTGGTTTCCTAATTATCCGTAAAATTAGGTGGCGACTCTGTTTTCCTTTTCGAATTTCTAGAATTGATTTTTCTCAAATTAATTGAGTTTGAATCGATTTTTGAATTTCAATTTTTTTTTTCAAAGAGCCATTTTTTGGTATAACATTCATCATGAAGTCACTTGATATGGAAAACATGTACATATCTTGAGAATTCTTAACTTGGTATTTCATAAAAGCACTTGGCAGGGACATATGAGGACATGTTCAAATCATGCAAAATGCAAGAGTATTTATCACGAAATAATGAAATCAATACATCTTAAAATCATGTAAATCAGTCTACCAGCATCCTGGTAAAACCCCATCATGGGTAACTTGTAAAACATACCACAACTTCACAATAGTTCATAGACTTCATAACTTGAATCTTGTATAGTCTCAATAGATAAAGATCACTTCATAGTATAAGCTAAAAATAGATATTTATGCATAATCAACAATATTAATAAAATACCAATGTATTTCATGCTCATATTTCATAATAATAGATATCCATAAAAAATTCATCTTGAAATCATGCAATTTTCATTTAAAAAGGAAGATTGGGCTTCATACGTGAAAAGAATCTATGAATGAAACCTATATACACATGATTCCTACTACCACCAAGGGATAAAATAAGAAATAGCAAATCCTTGACCTATCAAATCACCGTACTCAAAACTTTGGTCATAACATGGCCTTATCTAGGTCATAGGAGCAACAACTAAAGAGAACCTACTCACGATCCCCGGCAATGGCCCACTAAACCAAAGAGGCTTCTAATATCCGGTGTAGTCATACTTCTAGGCTACTCTCTAATAACCTTCATCTTTCTAATGTTGACCTTAATACCATCACCCGACACCACACAACCTTGGAGGCAAACTCTTACCACCAAAATTCCTATCTCACCCACTTAGCACACAACCTTCTTCCTTAAACTCGTAGTACTACCCTCCAAAGATTCAGATGCACTAGCTTATTAGGGAACAAACCACATTATCATCACCAAAACTACCATAAACCTATTATGGTAGGGACCAAAGATCTTACTCACAAGACTTATAGGCATACCTGGTGTACAAGAGAACCCCAAATACATTACCCAAAAATTCAAAATATCAAAAAATACATTCAAAGCCTCACCCACCACCACCAATAATTTTATGGACAAAACAACTTAGCTTCAGCACCTCTAATTCTCACAAGATGAAAAATGCAAACCCTTAGGGAACAATTGTACATTAAGTCAAGAATGGACTTACCTCCCCTTGCTATAACTTGACAACCTCCCACTCAAAAAGGGGTTCATTACGGAGTTAGATTCTAACACTATGGGTCCCTCCATCCATGGAGACAAAACATGCATGCAATTATTCCATCCTAAGTACAACATCAAAATCCACTATATCAAATCCAACAAGCCACAATGCAAGACCTTATGCAATATAAACCCGGATCAACATCTATGAACTTTCTAGCAATAATATACCCAACCAAGAGAATATACACCAGAGATCCACATAACCACTTGGTCACAATATAAAGCCCCACCAACAACCAAAAGAATAGAGAAGGATTAGTGAAACTCAGATCCATTTATATCAAAATCTTCTACTTACCTTCATTCGCCTTCCCCATTGAAGCGGCATGACCAACTAAAAGAGCAAAGATCATTCTTTAGAGAGAAAAGCCCTATCTCACTTCTAAAGAACAACAGAGACTATGAAGAAGGGAAATATTTTCTAAAATGTCTCATAGCATCCTACTCATAGTTGTGGTGCATAACACAACCATGAATAAGATTCTAATTGTCGTTGTATGTTGGACTCCGAGGATCTATCAACCTAGTGCTCTGATACCATCATTGTCACGACCTAAGCCTAGGGCCTAAACATGACCGGTGAATGGCGAATTTGAATTAACTCCAAACAAGTCTCATAGCATATCATTACACATCCTTGCTAGCTGAAGCAATTAGAAAGACAATAAAAGATAAGCATAAATAATAGGAATTTGGGACTAAGGAAATCTCTTTCATATCATAAACAACAAGAGTCGATTGTGTCAAGGCTCATAACATAAATACACCATATGTCCAACAACACCTCTACTGCATAAAGAAAAGAACGGGTGCCAAGACAAACTAACCGGGCACACTCTCATAGCCAAAATAGAAAATAAGAAAGAGTTTCTCAATACATAATAAGAGAATCATAGTCCAAGGCCCTGAAGTGGAGGACTCACCAACAAGCTTGAGTAATGTCGTACTAGCCATGTGGAGGAGGATGCTCAAGTGGGGCTCCTGTTCCTGCATGGGGATATTATGTAGGCATAGTGTATGCGTTATACATTTAAGTGTACTAAGTAGGTGGATACCATGTAATAATAGATAGGCATCATAATCCAAAATGCCTAATGATAAGCAATAGGCATAATAAAATAATATGACATTTATGATCAATGCATAAGTAAAACATGCTTAAGTAAATCATGTTCATATAAGATATCCTATGTGAAGAACAGACCAAGATAGTTCCGAAGGTACAAAACTCTTGGTAGGTTAGTAGATACAAACCCCCATTTCAGTTGGTGATGATACCATACCCTAGTGGATGAGTACAAACCCCCATCCAGTTAGTGACTAACACCTCATATTAGGTGTTGATGATACCACCCCATCACCCTGGTTGATGAGTATAAACCCCCATCCAGTTACCCAGCTCTTTTTCCTGGAGTCGAGCATGGTCTAATGCAACACTTTATATAGGATTCATCATAAGCTCTAATGCAATACCTCATAGAAGAATAGTTATATGCATAAGCTCATTTCACAATCATAACATCATTTACTTCATATCTAATGATTTGGACCTTCAATTCCTCAAGAAACCATAGCCGGACATTTTATCAAACACCTTGAGGATGTGTAATAGGGGTAAAAGAGCATGCAATTTTGAGATGAAATCATGCAAGAATATCATTGGTACAACCTTTAATCTATACCTTGCAACACCCCCCAAGACATTCATATCCAAAACCCTTATCAAATCCAATATTTGACAAAAGATTTGAAGCTCAAAACATGCTAAAACAATAAGACTTTCATGAACATAAATCACTATGTAGTAAATTTCTCAATGTAAAAGACTCATATGTAAAATCAACTTTAAATAATGTAATATTAAGTAAAAGAGGGTTTAGGCACCATGGGTGGAAGGATCCAATGGTTCAACATCACATACCTTAGTTTTGGATAACCCTTGAAAGAGACTGGAGATAGAGACTTGAATCTTGAATGAAATCCTTGAAGAAATCCTTAAGATTGGTCTTGAGTTTTGGACTTGAATTTAGGGTGAAATATGAGTCTAAATGTTTAAGTGAGTATTGCGGAATGTTTAGAATGATATGAGGGTTAAATAAGGCTAAGTATATGTATTTCCAAGTGTGGGAACCCTTAGGCAAAAGAACTAAAGTCTTAGACCAAAAAAATTAAAATAGGTACCATAAACACAGGGACGCATCGTAGAGGTGACACGAAAACCCCATTGGAAATAGCATTTTCTGCACGAACAAGTTTTATGAAAATAGGCATAAATTCTTCATCTGAACTCAGAATGAGGTAAAACAAAATGCTTTGGAAAGCTAGTTCAAAAGTATGTAGTTTGGTAGGTTGTGGGCTACCCAATTCTTTATGTGCTAAGAGATAGTTTCCTTCAAATTGGACCCTCCTAGATAGCATACTTTGCATTTTTTTGATTTTAATTCGATTGCTCTAAATTTCAAGTTAGACCCATTTCCCATTCAATTCGACCCCCTAAACAAAAATATGAAGTTCGATTTTCGAAATAACAAATGAATTTTTAGATATATGGAAAAAAAGGTTTTAGGCACTTTCGAGGCATATTTTCAGGCACTTTTGTTGGTCATCACATTGACTATATTGGCTTATGTATTGTTGCATTGTATCCCTCATACTTAGTACATTCTAAAGTACTAATACATACTCTATGCCTATATAATATTACCATGTTGGGACCAGAGCACCATTTGATCATCCTCCACGTGGCTAATTAATACTTCAGAGATAAGCATTGGTGAGTTCTCAAGTCCAAGGACACCATGTGCTTTAGTTTTGCTTTTTTGGGAGTTCTTTATGTTGAACACTCATTAACATGAGAGTGAGCCTGGAGAGTATCTTGGCCCCTGCCCCATTCCATCTTAGAGATGTTGTTAGATATTATGATGTACTTATGCTATGAGCTTGACTCTTAATGTTTTAAAAATATAGATTTGTTCCTTAGTACCTCTTCCCTTTATATTATATCTCTTGTTGTTGTTTTCTTTGCTTCCTTGACCAAGGATATGTGACTAATACGCTAAGAAGCTTGTTTGGGTCCCTTCGGGTTTCCATCATTATGTCACGTCTAGGTCCGAGGCCTTGATCGTGAAAAACTTCGTATCAGAGAACTAGGTTGTTAATGGTCCTCAAAATCCAATACACCACATCGATTAGAATTTTATTCATAGTTGTGAAGTGCACCACAACTATGAATGGGAGGCTATAAGGCTTTTAGGAGATGTTTTCCTTCTTCATGGTCTATATCATGCTTTAGATATAAATGTAAGACTTTTCCATTAACAAATGCTCTTTCCTCTTCTAGATTATATTGATTCTAATAGGGACACTAAGGAGTGCCCGTACACCCAAGGAGGAACCATCCCCTCCTGCTCCTCAAGCTCCTCAAGATGGAAGGGTATTCCAAGATATGCTCTAAGATGTTATTGCAATGTTGGCTAATGCTATGACTAACCAAATTAACCAAGGTTCGAAGCCCCTCATGCTCCCGCTACAGCTTCTAGGGTGAGGGATTTCACAAGAATGAGCCCGCTGGAGTTCTATGGGTCTAAGATGGATGAGAATCCCTAAGAGTTCATAGACAAGGTGTACAAGGTGCTTTCCATCATGGGGGTCAATTCGAAGGGAAAGGTAAAGTTGGCCGCCTACAAACTCCAAGGGGTGGCTCAAATTTGGTTTACACAGTGGAAGTTGGAGAAGGGGAATGATAATGCTATCCTTTAAGAAGAGTCAAAGTCGCATTCCTCACCTGTTCTTTACTATCAAGATAAAAAAGGCTAAGATGATCGAGTTTATAAACTTTAAGCAAGATTCCATCAGTGTGAGGGAGTATGCCATCAAGTTCAACAAGCTCTCAAAGTATGCTCCATAATTGGTTGCCAAAACTAGATCAAGGATGAAAAAAGTTTTGTTGGAAGTATCTGACTTGGTTAATAAGGAGTGTCATATCGCCATGCTAGTACAATATATTGACCTGTCTCTACTCAAGACTTATGTCGAGCAACTAGAGGGGGAAAATCTTAGTAAAACAATAAGTTGTGAGTCCAAGAGGGCTTATTTCCTCAAGGCCATAAGTCCCAAGGCCAAGTGTCATTCGCTGTTTCTAATAAGAGATTTGCCAATAATATAGTGACCAACCCAAGATTCGAAGGTGGTAATGGAGGAATGATATTGATTGTCCATCCTTCAATAAGAAAGTAGTCATTGTCAGCAATTTACCTAATCGCAGTTAGGATCGAATCCACAGGCAATACAAGGCTTGATTATAAAACTTGACCACTAATAATTTCTAGTATTTATGACTATAATCTCAAAATGGAGAGGGGGTTGTGATTCCAAAAAAATAAAACTAGTTCAACTATGACACGAGGAAACACTTAATTTTGGGGATAACTTAGGAATCATGTTCCCTAAGGTTCGTCGGCTCGATTATCCTAGATAATATAACTACAATTGGTGTTTTGTATGTAAGATAGTAACTTACATTCTTCCAGCCATCTTGTGAAGGTGAAGGTTGAATTTAACCATGGTGCTTGGATGGCAGCCATGGCATGCCAACTAACCGTTACCTATTGTCCCAGTAAACCTCCCCTTTGTCAGGCTTGATTGATTAGAGAAGGACACATTAATTTAGTTTTGTCATCTATTTTCCCTTTCCTATTCATTACTATCTTAGTGGGGATCATGATATTAGGCGAGGTTAGCTATTGGCCACCACCAAACAATAATAAAAATGAAGGAAAACAGACAATACATGCAAAACCCCAATAATTGAAATGCAATAAACCTAAGTTATTTCAACTAAACTACCCATGGTTCCCATAACCCCAAGTTGTGGGTTGTTAGCTACTCATGTCTAAGGCAAAACACATAAAAATGCACATGATAGACAAAAATGGGAACTTTACCAATACCAATAAAGAAAATAGGCACCACAAGTTGCAAACTCACAAGCTTGATTGATCAACAATGAGTATAAGTCAAGATTTGCAATCCCCAAAATGGGTTTTCTGAGAGAGAACAATAAACTACTCTAAAAACTAATAAAAGATTCAAAATATGATTGTAGATTGTCTACTTATCAAATGTTTTCTCAAAAACCTAACTTAAACTATATACAGTATTTACAAAATAACCGTAGAATTTACATAGAAAAGGTAGCTGGCAGCTGATAAGTCTCGCAGTTATGACTCGTAGGATGACCTATGTGTTATAGTCGATGTCTCGTATCAGATTCTTGGCATCTTAGATTGAACTGGTATGACCCATAGGCATGAGTTGTTGCTTGAACTATACCTCCTATGTTCCTCTCATTGTCTTGGCCTTCAGTTTTTGGGTCCAACATCTTGGCTCTCTGATTCTTGCTATATAAATGACTCGTATGATGGCCTCGAAGGGGGGACCTCTACTTAGCAGCTAAATTTTGTCTCAAATTATTTCTATGACACCACCCTACGACTGTTGCTTAAATTGTAACTCATAGGTGGGCTCGTAAGGCCTATACTTTAGCAAAATCTGCAACTTTGTTCAAAATCACGCCAACCTAACTTTTCTGCAAGATTAACTCAAAAACACATAAAACACTACAAAGTCAGTTTGACAACTCATAAAATTATTTATTTTACGCACCAAATGTGTTGTATTCTGACAAAACATCAACATCCTCAACTTATAATTATTGCTTGTCCTCAAGCAAAGACTTAATTTGCACAGATAAAGAGAAATAAATAGCAGCTATACAAATGGAATATATATAAACTCTTCTAAACTAGGTACCCAGCTTCTACTTTCAAAACAAGGTTGCAAAGTTATTAAGCAAACAAGAACTTAATGAGATACCTTGTAATCAAACTACAACAAGCTAAAGAGCATCAACCATCCATAATTGCTAGTATAGTCATATGCTGCTCAAGTAGATCAAATGCCTTTACTGGAAAGAAGTCCCTCTTACTTACTCAAAAGCATTTAGAATTTAGGGCTGAGGAAGCATTCTTACTCTCACATTAAAATCTGATGCATATTGACTAACACCATAGGTTTGCTTCTATGCTCATCTTCTAGGATTGTGACAAAGTAGAGTTGCATTACTTTAGGACTTATAGGCCTGTAATATAGGTTTAAGGTGCATTGCTGTGGTATTATTGGAAAATAATGACTAAAAGCTATATTTGAACCTGATTTACCAACACTTTTTGCATTTATAATCCAACCTTTTTAATCTTTCCACTGTTATTCTCCTATTTTGAACTTTTCTTGAGTGCTTTCTCTTTCTTTTTTAGCTGTACCTCAATTTCAAACTCATTTTTTCCACTTTTTCTCAATTCCAGGCACTTTGCTTTTCTCTTTCTTCACTCGGTTCATGCCTTTTCATTTCTTGCTTGATTTTCTAACTAACCACCTTATTATTATTACTTTACCACAATAAGAATCACCCTCAACCTAGTCTTTTAGCCTGAGGTGATGTGCACAATTTTTATGCCTCAAACTATGGACACCAACTATAGCCACCCTCAACTTAAGCCTTTAGACTCAATCAAGGTTCACATGTTCAAGGATAGACCAGGGCTAATATCAAGGTATTTAATAAAACACAGTTCAACTAGCAAGGTATCAAGAAAGAATGAGTACATGGTAAAGAAAGCTTAAAAGTTTAGAACAAGGGATTACTCACTCAACTAGTAAGTCATTTAAGCTAGAAAGGTATCAAGAATGAATGAGTACATGGTAAGCTCAAAAGTTTGGAAAAAGGGATTCACTCACTCATCTAGTGGGTCATTTAGAGTAAAAGTGGGTTCACTCAAAGAACAACGACCTAAGATCCTTTCCATATATACCATATCACCAAACCAATTTAAGAGTAACAAGGCAAGTTTTGGGTCCATACAAGATGCATGAATTCAACAAAATAATATCATAACACATATGGCAATTGCATCCGTAATCAAGTATAGACTCATAGGTCATGCTTTCCGTCTCAGCTTATCTTCACAATATCAGAAAAAACATTGCTGGATACTCAAAATGTATGAACACATCAATAATCAAAACTTCAAAAATTTTGAGGGTACCCAATTTTTCATCAAAACATTAAAGCTTATCTAAAAATTATGTATATGTCAATAAGTAACACTACTATGAATTTACCCATTATCTACAATACCTAAACATATCAGTTCAATAGAAAAGTAAACATCCACAAGGATAAAGAAGAACAACAAGAAAACCTTGAGACCAAAAATAGTAGAGTTATGGACTTGAGGCTACTCAGACTTCACCTTAATCCATAACTTCCCACACCACTCCAAAATATGATATTTTGTCCTCAAACTAACAACAAGAGCGAAAAAAAACACGATAACATAGAAATATATACGTACATACATTACAAACGAAAAATAAACATCTAAAATATTAGTAAAAATAATGTCCAACATAAGAATATTTAAACACATACAAAAAATAACATAATAGAATGATTGTCTAAAAAGAGAATAAAGTATCCAACATAACAAAATGAGAACTGGTGTCAAAAGAAGTCAAACATTATAGGGCTCAAGCACCAGTGTTGGGATGATCTGCGGGGTCATGGGGTTGCCTATCCTTTGTAGCCATATAAGAAGTACCCTCTCTAGCTGGGTTGTTTTTTTTTGTGCTCGCTCTCTGAATAGCTTCCAACAAAAGCGACTCTTGTACCACCTCCTTAGTTATAGGCTCCTCTTCCTGTCTCGGCTTCTTTAGGGTCAGCCCTAGGTCATCACTCCAATCAAGGGGCCTCTTCACATGGGTGTCTGGACAGTCAGTGAGCTAATCAAATGCGTTATTATTTACCGGTGCTACCTCTGGGGGAGGAACAACTACCAACATCTTTAATAAGTTAGCCTTAAATTTGGGCAACTCCTTAGTAACTGTGCTCGCCTCTGCAGGCCTAGCTCCCTCAATCCACTTGTGGACTCTAGTCATGCATCAACATGGGCATCCACTACTCGGACTCTCTTATCAATTAAATCTCAGGAAAATGCCTTCATCCTCTCCTCAGAGTCCTAAACAATATGATTAATCAATGAATGAACCATTGCTGACAACTCCCATAGTTTGCTCTTTTACAACGACCCTGTGTAATAAAGCCTGAAATACAATAGAAGAGAAAAAAGGGTCAACCTATAAGGAAGAAGTTGTTGGTGCTGGAGTACTGGAGGATGGTGTAGACTCAATCTCAACCACTGGTGTAGGCTCTGCAGTAGCTGGAGTAATGCTGGTAGTGAACCTAGAACCTAAGGCCCCATTGGGAATAACTCTGGAATAGCTAGAGGAATATCTCTCTATAGGGCTATTGGGTTTGTCACGCCCCAAAGTCCCATAGGGAAGACCGACACCCATTACCGACAAGGCTCGGGAGAACCAACCTGTAACTACATGTATTTTGTACAAATTATAAAGGGTTTTTACATTTGACATGCCTTTAAGCAGATAAACAATGATAACAAGCCAAAAGGAAATGCATACGACTAGGACGTTTGGGCCACACTATCTAAAGTGCGATACGTGACTTCACTATGCTTTACATATTCTACAAAGTCTCTAAATAAAAAAATACATCTAACAAAGGTCAGGATAGGACCTGCCTCAACAAACTGTGCAATAAAAATATGTAAGATCTAGACATGTACAAAGCCAAGTAGCAACCTGGAGCTTGATGACAGCAGCTGAATATCCTGTACTCCTACTGGGGAGATCTACTAGCAGTTGTACCTGCAGCATGAAATGCAGGTCCCCCGTAAGAGATGTCAGTAAGGGATAATGACTAAGTATGTAAGGCGGGATATACAGTATATAAAGTAACAACTCAAATGAAACCATGCATCTGTGGGAGATCAGGGACCACCCTTAGTTATGCTGTGGAATCATGTACTTTATGTCCTTTATATCACGTTACCATTACTGTGAAATCTGTACTATAAAATCTATGCACAGTTGTAATCATTTGACCAACTAATCAGTGGTAACTGTATCGGGATCGTCCCTATGCTAGGTTCTGTATAAACCCCCTCGACGTACCACCCATAATCTTGTATTGGGATCGTCCCTATGCTAGGTTCATAATTGACCCCCCTCGGGTTTCACCCATCAAACTGTATATTGTATCTTTCGATTACCTTTGAGATAATTCTTTTAGTGACCATAATGTTGGAGCTATATGACTGTATATGTAATATGTGACATGTGGATAATCACACAGGACAACATGACAATGCAAATAGTATGGTACGTAAATAATAAAATGAATATGAAGTGAAATAACTTGCGAACTTTATTTAGTAACCCGAACTCGTATAACTTGGTATCCAAGCATGTATGTAGTTTTAAAGTTGACTATGTATGGAATCATATGAACATATACAAGAGTGGATACATGGTTAATAGTTGTTTCAGAGTTGGTTAATGCCTTTATGTACCAAGGAGAGATCTATATTTCACGCCAAGTGATACGAAACCAAGTAACCTTACATACCTCATTGTATGACCTTGTTATTATCTCGAGATAACCTTCACTTCCTCCAAAAACTTATATACAACATAATAGAGGATAAAACTAGCCTTAGAAGCCAATGAATACATCTTGGCATCTCAATCACATAAGAAAATAATACACGGACAGCAAGCGGGTGTTTATGAACCCAGGTGTATTCCTTTAACTTTTCTGCACCTAATCGTATTTTATACTACACATTAGTATGTACACATCATGTACATCCTATTTTAAGTACATAACAGCCTTACAACAGCCCACAAAGCACAACACATCACAGTCCCACACAATCTAGAAACGAAAGCATAACGTTACCTTCCTTCGCTACACTTCGATGTCGACAACTCCAAACTTATTATAAATTTAACCAAACTATTCCACCAACATTTATACATACAACCAGATATGAATCCGTTTCAGAGCAGCAACAAATAAGTTATTAAGGACGCTTGCTTCCCAATAGTCCACAAGTTCATACGAAGCACATAATTGCGATATCATATAACGACTCACTTTTGTGGACAGTAATAGTAGTTACTAAGCCTTTTTACACTTCTGTAAAACCAACCTTTACTGAATTATTAAGAACTAATACATAATAAAGCCAGCCAATAAGATAAAAAGCTCTTAATTAACTAGAAAAGCACAGAAGAATCCCTTGTACGCAATCTGTCCAGAAATTCCAGCACCAACATATTAACATATACTTCTTGTTTTTTATAAGAGGACTATAATAAACACATGTGTAGACTTATTTACCACTTACTTCAAGGTGTATGTCTTCTCCAAGAACACTAGGAGAGTTATTTCGCTGCTTTGCTATGTGAAGAAAGAAGAACAATAACGTTGGGAGAAAGCAGAAATATTTTCCAAGTTAAAGTGAATGGATATTTGCTGCTTATAACTCCTCTTTATATTACCACTTTGTCCGACCTTCTCTTGGTATTTTGAACATCTTAGACCACAAAATGATAAGCTACTTATCCAGCAGCTTGTCCATTAAACTTGGGCGAAAATGGTTCTCCAAGTTGAATGACTTGGGCTCCCTATTTTGCCAACCTTTCTTACTTGCTTAGTTTTCGGCCCAAAGTATCCAAGAGTTTATGATGTCATTGGGCCTTCCTTACTATCATCCTTGGGCTGTAAATATAGACTAAATGTGATGTTAAAGTTATATCAGAGGACATCCTAGGGAGTGTACAAAGTCATGTCTATGTAGAATCTTGTTTATCGATGTGTTGTGCACCACATTTATAAGTAGGAGGCTATGTGGCATTTAGGAGTTGTAACTTTATTTCCATTCTTTAGATCGTGCTATAAAGTAAAGTGTAATAGGTGCCTTATGTCTAATCCAAATTGTTTTGTATAGTAAGTATGCCAGAGACAAGGTAGAACAAAGGTAAAGGGAAGGAAAAAGATGTGGTGGTTGGTATACCCATCCAGGGGAGACAACAAGATGAAATTCGATAGGAGTCTTTGTCACAGATATCTCCAACTCCTCCTATTTCTAAAGAACCAGAGAGTAGTTAAATTCCCCTAGAACCTCCTGTTGATGCTATAGTGCAAGATCTGAGAAATGCAGTTCAGCTATTGACCAGTATAGTTGCTGGTCAAGGTCAAAGGTAGGAGGGTCTAATTATAGGTACAGGTGGTACGAATAGGGCAGTTGGTACCAGGATACGTGATTTTCTTAATTTGGACCCTCCAACCTTCATTGGGTCAGATCCTAATGAAGACAACAAGATTTTATTGATCAGATTCAACGTACTTTAGATGTTATGCACATGAGTGGTACAGAGGCTGTCGAGTTTGCGACATATAGGCTGAAGGGTGTTGCTATATTGTTGTATGAAGCTTGGAAATAATCTAAAGGTATAGAGGATTCTCTAACTACTTGCAAAGAGTTCATAGAGGCATTTCTTGACAATTATTTGCCACTAGAGATCCGAGAGGCCCGTGTAGATCAGTTCCTAAATCTTCACCAAGGGAATATGAGTGTGAGGGAGTATAGCCTTCAATTTAATTCCCTGCCAAGATATGCTCCTTATGATGTTGCTACAATATAGATAGGTCCATCAATATATAGATAGGTTGGATACGTATCTGGTCAGAGACTGCACTATTGCTTCCTTAAACAAAGGTATGGACATAGCAAAAATGCAGGCGTTTGCACAGAAATTGGAAGACCAGCGGCAGAGGAGAAGGGCACAAAAGTTAGAAAGGGGGCAAGCCAAAATATCCTGATCTACAGGGTAGTTTACACCACCCCAAAGTGATTTTATGCCTCGGTTTTCTAATAAACCGCCTAGGCCATCCTCCTCCTACTCTGTCGCTGGTGCTCCATCACAACTTCAAGGGCCTCGAAGTAATTAGTTTGGTCAGCAAGGTGAAGGGCAAGGTGACTAGGAAATGGGTTATTTAGCAGGCCAATTAATAACTCCTAGGCAGCCTTGTAAATAGTGTGGAAGGAGTCATCCAAGTATATGTCGCGCTGGGACAGATGTTTGTTATTTGTGTGGTATGCCAAGGCACATAATAAGGAATTGCCGAAGGAGACGTATGGATGGTATGGCATAATCTACTAGGTTAGTTGTTGCATCATCATCATCAGTTCCTCTAACAGGTAGGGATCAGCAAGAACCTATGGGTTGTGATAGAGGTGTTAGAAGGACAACTAGCTCTAGCGAGGTCCAAAATCGTTCTTATGCACTGGGGAGTCGACAACATTTGGAAGCTTCACCTGATGTGGTCACAGGTACATTGTCTATCTTTTCAGATAATGCATATGCATTTATTGACCCTAGTTCTACACTATCATACATCACTCCACTAGTTGCTGGAAAACTTAAAAGAACACCCAAATTATTGAGCAAACCATTTGAAGTGTCTACACCAACTGGTGAATATATTATGGCTAGAAGGGTTTATTATGATTGTGTAGTAACTGTTTGTGACCGTGACACATTGGCTGATGAGCTAGAAATGGTAGAATTTGATGTTATAATGGGTATGGATTGGTTAGCCTCTTGTTATTCGACTATGGATTGCCGAACTAAGAGGGTGTACTTCCACTTTCCAAATGAGGCAATTCTTGAATGGAAAGGCAATATTGGGGTGCTAAAGAGTAGGTTTAGATCCTACTTTCAGGCTAGAAAGATATTATCCAAGGGGTATATATGTCATTTAGTTAGAGTAAGGGATATGGAGACAGAATCACCAACTCTTCAGTCAGTTCCAGTAGTAAGTGAATTTGTTGATGTGTTCCCTGAAGAACTCCCAGGCTTACCTCCTGAACGGGAAATAGATTTTGGTATTGACTTACTTACAGGTACTCAACCTATTTTTATGCCTCCATATAGAATAGACCTAGCAGAATTGCATGAATTAAAAGAGCAGTTAAAAGATTTATTGGATAAGGGTTTTATAAAACCTATTATGTCCCCCTAGGGTGCACCAATGTTGTTTGTACACAAAAAAGATGGCACCTTGAGAATGTGTATCGATTATCGACAATTGAATAAGGTGACAATTAAGAATAAATATCTTCTCAATAGGCTTGATGATTTTTTTGATCAGCTACAGGGTGCCAAATGCTTTTCAAAAATTGATTTGAGATCAGGTTATCACAAAGTGAGGGTGAGGTAGCAAGATATAGCTAAGACAACTTTCAGAACCCGCTAGGTCATTTTAAATTCCTTATTATGTCATTTGGGCTAACTAATGCACCAATAACTTTTATGGATCTGATGAACAGGGTATTTAGGCCATTCTTAGATGTTTTTGTGATAGTATTTTTAGATGACATTTTGGTATATTCAAAATCAGAAGAGGACCATGCAAATCACTTGCAACAGGTGTTACAGACTCTTCATGATCGAAAGTTATATGCTAAATTTTCTAAATATGAATTTTGGCTAAAATCAGTGGCATTCTTGGGTCATATTATGTCTGATGAGGGAATAAGGGTTGATTCACAAAAGATAGGAGCTGTGAAAGATTGGCCAAGACCCACAACACCCAGGAAGTTCGGTGCTTCTTAGGCTTGGCAGGTTATTACAGGAGGTTCGTTGAAGGTTTTCCTTTTATTTCTGCACCTATAACAAGGCTGACACATAAGATACCCAAGTTCCAATGGAATGATGCATACGAAAGAAGTTTCCAAGAATTGAAAAATAAGGTAACTTCTACACCTGTGCTAGTACTTTCGAAAGGTACTGAGGGGTATGCAGTGTATTGCGATACTTCAGGAGTTATCTTAGGGTGTGTATTGACATGGAATGGTAAGGTAATTACTTATGCATTTATGCAGCTACGACCACATGAGAATAACTATCCAACACATGATCTTGAGCTAGCAGCAGTTGTGTTTGCTTTGAAAATATAACGCCACTATTTTTATGGAGTTCATGTTGACTTATATACTGATCACAAAAGCCTGCAGTACATCTTTAAGCAAAATGATTTAAAGTTGAGACAACGGAGATGGCTAGAGCTAATAAAGAATTATGACATTGGCATACTATACCATCTAGGAAAGGCAAATGTGGTAGCCGATGCTCTGAGTTGTAAGGAAATCATAAATAGTAATGATCAAGCTATGGTAAATCAAGGAATAGCCAAGGAACTACGTTAGCTAGCCAATTTGGGGGTTCGCCTTCTTGAAACTCCAAAGAAAGGGTTTAGTGTGCATAATGCTGCAGAGTCTTCATTGGTAGTAGAAGTAAAAGAAAAACAGTTCGAGGATCCTCTTCTATGATAGCTGAAGGTAAAAGTGAGTCAGGGTATGATAAAAGGCTTTGACTTTGCACAAAATGGAGTACTTTACTATCAAAATAGATTATGTGTGCCTGATATTAATGGGCTAAGAAAGAGAATAATGGAAGAAGACCATAATTCTTTATATTCCATCCATCAAGGATCAACTAAAATGTACCATGACCTGAAGGGAATGTTTTGGTGGGTAGGCATGCAAAAGGACCTTGCAGAATTTATAGCCCAATGTTCAAATTACCAACGAGAAAAACCAGAACACCAAAAGCCAGGAGGGTACATGCAGTGTATAGAAATTTCAGCATGGAAGTGGGATATGATTAATATGGATTTTGTTAAAGGTTTTCCTCGCTCATCTCAGAAGTTTGACTCTATATGGGTAATAGTTGATAGACTCACAAAGTCAGCACACTTCTTACCAGTCAGGAGTGATTATACAGCTAAAGAGTATGCCAAGTTATACCAAAAAAAGATAGTCAAGCTACATGGAGTCCCAATCTCCATTATATCTGATCGAGGAGCCCAATTCATTGCAAAGTTTTGGAGGTCCTTCTAATGAAGTTTAGGGACACAAGTGAGTTTGAGTACAACATTCCACCCTCAAACAGATGGGCAAGCAGAACGTACCATTTAGGCACTTGAAGATATGTTGCGAGCTTATGCATTGGACCTTAAAGGTAGTTTGGTGAACCATTTTCCACTTATTGAATTTGCCTATAATAACAGCTACCATGCGAGTATCAAGATGATACCTTATGAAGCTTTATATGGCAGGAAATGTAGATCACTGCTTGGTTGGTTTGAAGTGGGTGAAGTCACCTTACTTGGACCAGATCTAGTACAACAAGCCATGGAAAAAGTTAAAGTAATATAATAGCGACTAAAAATAGCCCAAAGTCAGCATAAATCATATGTTGATGCTAGGAGAAGAGGACTGGACATCTTAGTAGGTGATTGGGTATTTTTAAAGGCATATCCAATGAAAAGGGTTATGAGATTTGGTAAGAAGGGAAAATTAAGTCCATGTTACATAGGACCATATCAGATTATTAAGAAGGTTGGGCAAGTTGCATATGAACTTGAGTTACCGCAAGAGCTTTCAATGGTTCATCTAGTTTAACATGTCTCGATACTTCGGAAATGCATAGGTGACCCATTTCATATCACTCCTATTGAGAATGTACAGGTTATAGAAGATCTCACCTATGAAGAAGTGCCTATTGCTATTCTAGATAGTCAAGTTAAGAAGCTAAGTAACAAAGAAATGGCTTCAATTAAAGTACTTTGGAGAAACCAGCAAGAAGGAGAGATAACATGGGAAGCTGATGATGCAATGAAATTGAAATATCCTCACTTATTTGAATCTAAAGCGGAAGTCCAACATACGAAATTGGGACACTAATAGGTACACAGTATTGAATACTTTATGTGTTGTTAAAGTTTGTGCAAGTAAAGGTTTAAACTTAGTTAAGATATTTAGTTGTGCAGACATTTGAGGATGAATGTTCCTAAGGGGGGTGGATGTAACACCCCACACCTTACAATACTGGCACAATGTAAATGAAACATGACATGGTTTGGACAAATCAGCGCTAACTTTAAAAAGTATTTGAATCTTGTGTTAATGGGCTATATATGCGTGTAATGCTTAAGAAAGTCGAGTATATACATGTTTTGTGTCGAATTGAGAAGATTATGGCCTTAAAATGAAGTGAGAGAATTGAGGTGCTTGTACGACTTAGGAAGCAAGAAGATGAGTCAGCTACTTGCTTAGCTTAAAATCGTTGGTTAAACGGAGACGAAGCTCGACGTCGGATTTGTCTAAGTTTGATTGTGAATAAATTTTGTGTTAAGGGTGTAACTTTGGGCCACGATTTAACATCACATATGGACAATATTTACATCCCAATTATGATAGTAAGTAAGGCCCAATGACATCATAAACTCTTGGATACTTTTGGCCCAAAACAAAGTAAGAAAGGTTGGCAAAATTGGGAGCCCATGTCCATCAACTTAGAGACCCATTTTGGCAGAAGTTTATTGGACAAGCTACTGGATAAGCAGATTATTATTGTGTGGTGTAATATGGTCAAAATACCAAGAGAAGGTTGGCCAAAGTGGTAATATAAATAGGGGTTATAAGCAGCAAATATCCATTCACTTTAACTTGGAAACAATTTCTGCTTTCTCCCAACTTTATTATACTTCTTTCTTCACCTTGCAAAGCAGACAAATAACTCTCCTAGGGTTATTGGAGAAGACTTACACCTTGAGGTAAGAGGTAAGTAAGTTTACACATGTGTTTAATATAGTTCTCTTATGAAAAACAAGAAGTACATGTTAATATGTTGGTGCTAGAATTTCTGGACAGATTGTGTACTAGGGATTCTTGTGTGCTTTTCTTGTTAATTAAGTGGGTTTTATCCTATTGGCTGGCTTAAATATGTACTAGTACTTAATTATGCATTAAATGTTGGTTTTATTGAAGTCAAAAAAGACTGATTAACTACTAGTACAGTTCACAAAATTGAGTCGTTATATGATATCGCAATTATGTGCTTCGTATGAACTTGTGGACTATTGGACAGCAAGTTGCTTCACGTCCTTAATAACTGATTTGCTGCTGTTGTGAAACTGATTCGTAGCTGGTTTATGTATAAATGTTGCTGGAATAGTTTGGTTAAATTTGGAATAAGTTTGGAGTTGTCGACATCGAAGTGTAGCGACGGAAGGTAACATTATGCTGTCCGTTTCTAGATTGTGTGGGATTGTGATGTATTGTACTTTGTGGGCAGTCGTAGGTCGGTTATGGACTTAAAATTGGTTGTACATGATGTGTACATACTAATGTTTATAAACACCCGCTTGCTGCCCGTGTATTTTTTTCTTATGTGATTGAGATACCAAGATGTATTCATTGGCTACTAAAGCTAGTTTTATCCTCTATTATGTTGTAGATAAATTTTTGGAGTAAGGAAAGGTTATTTCGAGATAGTAATGAGGTCATACAATGAGGTATGTAAGGTTACTTGATTTCGTATCACTTGGCATGAAATATAGATCTCTCCTTGGTACAATGATGTCTCCACTCTTATATATGTTCATATGATTCCATACATAGTCACCTTTAAAACTGAATACATGCTTGGATACCAAGCTATACGACTTTGGGTTACTAAATAAAGTTCACAAGTTATTTCACTTTATATGCATTTTATTATTTACGTAACGTACTCTTTGCATTGTCATGTTGTCCTGTGTGATTATCCACCTGTCACATATTACATATACAGTCTTAGAGGTCCAATATTATGGCCACCAAAAGAATCATCTCAAAGGTAATTAAAAGGTATAGTATATAGTTTGATGGGTGGAGCCCGAGGGGGTTCAATTATGAACCTAGCATAGGGACGATCCTAATACAGGATTATAGGTGGTACCCCGAGAGGGTTCATACAAAAACTAGCATAGGGATGATCCCGATACAGTAACCACTAATCAGTTGGTCATATGATTATAGCTGTGCACATATTTTACAGTACAAATTTTACAGTAAAGGTAAATTGATATAAAGGACGTAAAGTGCCTGATTCCACAACATAACAAAGGGTGGTCCCTGATCTTCCACAGATGCATGGTTTCATTTGAGTTGTTACTTTATATATAGTATATCCTGCCTTCGATACTCAGTACATTATTTTGTACTAACGTCACTTACAGGGGACCTGCATTTTATGCTGCAGGTACAGGTGCTAGTAGATCTCCCTAGTAGGAGTACAGGATATTCAGCTACTATCATCAAGCTCCAGGTTGCTTCGGTTCTTTGTACATGTCTAGAGCTTACATGTTTTTATTGTACAGTTTGTTGAGGTGGGGCATGTCCTAACCGTTGTTAGATGTTTTTCTTTATTTAGAGGCTTTGTAGACTATGTAAAGCACAATGAAGTCATGTCTCGCACTTTAGATAGCGTGGCCCCAATGGCCTAGTCGTATACATTTCCTTTTGGCTTGTTTATCATTGTTTATCTGCTTAAAGGCATGTCAAATGTAGAGACCCTTATAATTTGTACAGAACGCATATAGTTACAGCTTAGGTCTCCCAACCGTTAGTGGCACTGGGTGCGGGTTCGCCCTACAGGACTTTAGGTTGTGACAAAAGTGGTATCAGAGTAGGTGATCCTAGGGAGTCTACAAAGCGGTGACTATGTAGAATCTTATTTATCGATGTGTTGTGCACCATAGGGTTCTAATCAGCCTTAATTACTTGGGGGTCAATCGTACGCAAAGCCTCTACATAAGGATCCAAGTGTAGAGAAACCTGCACACCAGCTTCCTGCATAATCTATGAATCAGAATGGGGAATGGAAATGCTTGCTGAGTGCGGACTGCTAACTCATGTATATATTCTACCATAACATGAGCACAATAAATTTCATCACCTGCCAAGATGCTTTGCAACAACACAACTCTCTCTAATATGATCAAATTATCCATGAATGTGGGTTTGATACTCCATTGGATAATAGACTACCAAAACTATTCTCTAAATAAAAGATGGGCCTTCAGGATATGTTTGGCATGGTTTGTAAGCCATAATGGCTCAACACCTTCCTCATATATTTTGGCCGTTATCCACCTTAATAACTTCATTCTTAGCTCGACATCATTCTGATTAACTATTTTTCTCACGTCTGCCATGCTATGATCATATTCTGCTATGGAGTGTGGGATCTGTAATTAGGTACAAATTGCACCCTTCGAATAGTGTCTGTTAAGATATCAACAAACTCCCCCTAACTATGACTTCACTCAATCGCGGTGTATCAATGGGCTTCATGAGCCTTGGAAGATTGCAACGTATGATCATATAGTAAGAGGCATGGAATTCACAGACTAAGAGAGGGGCATACTTTCCCAACACGAGATAACCATCCTAACCCATGTCAGTCAATGCCAGCTTCTAAACATGGCACACCTTTCAACCTTGAATCTTTCAACCTTCTTTCCTCATGAAAACTTCGCACCGGCCTCCCTTGACTCTTAGCTTCCAATCCATTATCATAAATCTTTTTAATTTCAAGGACACACCATTTTATATTTTGCAGGTTGGTGGAACTTGTTGTGGAGGAGTGTTCTCTTATAGTTGAGCCTAAGACACTTTGACAGAACTAGAGTCAGAAGTGGAGTTATCATCATTTGACCCATCGTCTACACCCTCCTCATCAGACTGGGAGGAGCTGTCCACTTCTATTGGTTCTCTGGTTGATTGTGATCTTGTTAAGGGCATATTAGCCTCAGGGTCAGGGTGCATATTCATATCTTCAATCGGTTTCTCATCCTCAGAGTACTCATCTCTTAGGCGATGACCAGAAATAGAGGCAGCACCCATTTGACCTCTTGAAGATATTATCTCTAAAAAGTTGTAAATATTTTAAAGCCTGAGACTCGTGATGTTTTATTTTAATCAAACAAGTAATAAATGAAGTAATCAAAGAAGAACATTAAGATAACCTAAGTAAAAGCAAACTAAACTAGGTTCTGGGCTACAGATATAAGGCGCAAGTACGATTTGTAGGATAATCCTATGAGCTATATAATAACCTCGTACCAACAAGGTAGCTAAGGGAAATGTATCTTATTTAAGAGATATTTCCAAGTAGGCCAATTTTGTATCTTATTTAAGAGATATTTCCAGAGTTTAGATCAAGGCCACGAAATAACCACTATGACTCGTGACAAGAGCTACGAGTCATAGGTGAGTCTCGCATGGAGAATGTTGTAGCATCTTAGGTGATTGACGCTTGCTACAGATATCCACTAGGACTCGTAGGGTAACCTACGACTCATAGTAGTTTCTTATAGCAGGAGCCACAGATCACCCAGGGTGCCTCTAACTTATCCACAATGACCAACAACTAATCAAAAAGCATCAGAGTTTACACATACACATATATAGATGATATTGCAGCAACTTAAACACTCTTCATTATCAATCATCTCAAAAGAAAGCATGAATTTTTCTTCATCTAGGCAAAGAACTTTTATTAGTAAAATATCAAAGCATATTAAAGGGGATACATATGAGTAAATTACCCTAAGATAATTATAATACCCCCAAACCCAACAATGTTAACCCCACATAATTTTCGTACTGTAATGGCCTATAAAATACGCAACAAAGCGCATGGCCATAGTATCAGGCATCAAGGTTACCCAACAAAGTAATAATTCAAGATAGAAACTTGTTGCAGGGACCTAGATAGTTATGTAACATGGTTTTCCTATTTCCACAATCACTATCACATGGTTTTGTCAATCATGATCATAAGTAATTCATTCAAACCTTCATAAGACAAGACTATTTCAGAGCTAAACTGAATTTCATTACAAGAACTTACCAGATGAATATGTGAATGTATGATGAGAAGGAGAAAAATTGGAAGAGTTCTTGATGTACAATTCTCTTGCTAGGTAAGTTTAGTGGGTGAGAGATGTAAAGATAAATGAAATAGTGAAAGGGAATGATCTTTGTAGTTATAAACTGAAAGGGAACGCTTTATGAAGGGACATGAAGATCCAAGATACATTATTCTCTTAATATTCAAAATAGTTTTCCGTTTAAAATTCTATAGATTTTTACTACGAGACCCTGACTACAAGTCATATAGAGTCATACTTATGTTGTAGTAGACTCAACACTTAGAAAAATTATAACTTTATACCTGAGCGCTATGAACCCCATTTACAACTCGTAAGGGACCCTACGAATCCTAAGTTTGTCTCGGAGTGTGTATGCCAGCTTATGGTACTCATTATTTCCTTCTGCGAGGCATGATAACAAGACTTAACATTCACTACAACTCATAGGCCTGCTCGTAGTATCCAAGCATAATTTTTCCATTCTTCATCTCTTGGTTTGTTCTTGCAACCTATTCACTTAAAATACACTAAAATTCCAATTGATACAAATAGTTAAAAGCCTAAAAAATAACAACACAATATAAAATTACCAACCAACAAGTTAACTATGATAAAATATCTCAAAATAAATCAATACACAAAAAATGCTTGGGTTTCCTCCCAAGAAGTGCTTTGTTTAACATCATGGCTCGACTATGCCATCACAGATAATCATACTTCTCCTTGTGTTCCATCGCTGCTCCTTCTACTCTGTCTTTGTTCATCTTGCACTGCATCTGGTCACTCAGCAAACTGATCCATCCTTTCACCAAGACTTAACATTGATATAGTTTCCACATTGTAGTTACATTTGAGGACATCAAACTTTAACTCCTGGATAATGTCATCTTGTTCATTCACCTTGATTAGGACTTATTCAAGCATATGCTCTATCAATGTTAATTTATCAGTGATATAAAGCTTGTATGGTAAACTCGTCCAATGTGTCGCATTTTTGCTTTTGGTTTTACTTAAGGATCCTGTAGATGCACTAGCAGATGGTCTAGCTTGTGTTTTAAAGGGTTGGTAGACTTGGACAACTGTAGATAGCTTGTCCATACTCTCAGTAATCTCAATAAATAGTCATTTTATGAACTGCCAACAGTCTCCTACCAAAAAATGCATCACCTTGCCTTGTTTTTCAGAGGTTAATACTCGGTAGAAGCTAGCTACCAATTTGTCATCAATCAGACCATGGTTCTGATTTCCTGTGAAACACTACATATACCTTTCCCAGACCATTTCCAAAGGTTCTACTAGCATTTTTTTGAAATTACAGATGTTCTGTAACTTCTACTTGTTGGACACTCTATAGAAGTTTATAAGGAAGACTCCCTGTACTTCTTCCCCATTAGAGCAAACATCAGGTAGGAGAATTGACCACCATTTTGGAGCTTCACTCCAGAAAGTCATAGGGAAAACCTGAAGAGCCATGGCCTCCCAAGGTGGATGTATTGTCCCAAGGACCTCCCTCAATATTTCAGTGAAATTTTGTAAATGGATTTGGCAATCTTTGGACTCTTGCCCATAAAATATATTGCACCACTTCAAAGTTTCCAACTACTCGTTTGCAATATAGAACCTTTGTTCAATCATAGTGCCAACCAACCTGCACCTAAAATTAACTAATAAAAACAAATAGAAAACGTAAAATACAGGAGACTCTAGAAATCAATAATAATTAATAGTGAAATAAAATCAAAACCTAATCATATTCCCCGGCAATGGTCCCATAATTTTTATTGATTTCGTGCTTTAATAAGAAAGTGATTATGGTCAGCAATTAAATAACCAAGGGTACGGATATGACTGCAATCTCTAAATAGGGGGGGCCTTGTGATTCAAAAATAAAATAAAAATACTACTAACTATAACACGAGAAAACACTCAATTTTGGGGACAACTTGGGAATTGTTCTCCCCTTGGTTCATCAACTCGATTACCCTAGATAATATAACTATAATTGATGATTTGCATAAAGGTCGATAACTTAGATTCTTCCATCCCTCTTATAAAGGTGAAGGTTGAATTTCACCATAGCGCTTGGTCGACAACCATGGCGTGGCAACTAACCGTTACCCATTGTCCCAGTCAACCTCCCCTTAGTTTGTCTTGGTTTATGAGATGAGCAAACATAAATCAAATTCTGTCATCTATTTTCCTTTTATTATTTGTCACTACCTTGGTGGAGACCGTGATAATAGGCGGGTTTTGGTGTTGGCCACCACTAAACAAAAATAAAAATAAGGAAAACAAACAATACATACAAAACCCCAATCGTAGAAATGCAATAAACTTATATTACTTCAAATCAACTACCCATGGTTCCCACAACCCTAAGTTGTGGGTCCTTAGCTAGTCACGGCTAAGGCAAAATACACAAAAATGCACATGATAGACATAAATAAGAGCTTTATCTATACCAATGAATAAAATAGGCACCAGAAGTTACAAACCCACAAGCTTGATTGATCCACAATGAGTACAAGGCAAGATTTGCAATCCCCAAAATGGAATTTCCAGGAGAGAACAATAAACTACTCTAAAAACTAAGAAAAGATTCAAAATATGTTTGTAGATTGTCTACAAGATGAATTGTTTGCCAAAAACCTAACTTAAACTATATAGTATTTACAAAATAACCATAGAACTTACACATAAAATATAGCTGGTAGCTGCTAAGTCTCGTATCAGATTCTTGGCAACTTGGACTGAACTGGAGTGACCCATAGGTACAAGTTGTTGCTTGAATTATGACTCCTATGTTCCTATCGTAGTCTTGGCCTTTACTTTTTTTGTCCAATATTTTCGCTGTTTGATTCTTACGACTAGTATGATGGCCTTATATGAGTCCACATATACTAATCGTAGTGAGGCTTACGACTAGTATGATGGCCTTGTAAGGGTGACCTCCACTTAAAATATTTTTAAATTTTGGTCTCTGATTCTTGCTATGACACCACCTTATGACTCATAGATCAAACTATGACTCGTAGCTTGAACTATGAATCATAGGTGGGCTCATAAGGACTATACTTCAACAAATTCGACAACTTTTTTTTCAAAATCATGCCAACCTAACTTTTATGCAAGATTAACACAAAAACACATCAAAACACCAAAAATTTTCTTTAAGAACTCACAAAATTCCTTGTTTTTGGTACCGAATCTATTGTATTTTTATAGCACTTCAAATTACAAATCCTAGATACCCAAGGTGTGAAAAGAATCACAATGGTCCATTCTTGAGGAATTCTAATGTGTACTTTAGTTGTGGTGAAATAGGTCACAAGGTTATTAATTGTCCTCATGCTTAAAACCAAAGGTAGAGATGGTCATCCCCAATGCCAAGGTGCAAATGTAGGTCTAAGGGCTAAGGAATGCCAATAAAGAGGGGGGGCTCTAATGAAAAATTGATACTATGCTCTTCAAGGAAGTCAAGGGGTGGATGAGGTGCCCAATCTCGTCACCAGTATGTGAAAGGTTTTTTATTTTGATGTGTATGCATTGATAGACTTGAGTGCCACCCTTTCTTTTATTACTCTTTTTTTTTAGCAAAAAGCTTCATATTAGTCCTAAATTATTGTGTGAACCTTATGAGGTGTCAACCCCTATTGGTGAGTCCATTATTGCTAAAAGTGTCTATAGATTCTTGGGATGGATTAGTTACATGCATATTATGCCTTTATTGATTATAAAACCTACAGGGTTAAACTCTAATTCCCTAATGAGCTCGTCCTTGAGTGGGAAAGTCTTGATGAGGTGGCCAAGGGTAGATTAATTTGTTGTCATAAAGCCTCAAATTTGATTTCTAAGGGTTTTCTTTATCATGTTGTGAGGGTTAGGGATGTTGAATCCAAAGTACTTCCTATAGAGTCAGTTCCGATTGATAATGAATTTCTTGATGTCTTTTTCGATGAGTTTCCCGATGTGTCTCCTGAAAGGGAAATAGACTTTGTAATAGACTTGATTCCTAATATTCAACCCATTTACATTCCCCCTTACCATTTGGCCTTGGAAAAATTGAAGGAGTTGAAGGATCCGTTGAGAGATTTGTGGGAGAAGGTTTTTATAAGACCTAGTAAGTCACCTTGAGGTGCACCACTGTTATTTCTGAAGAAAAAAATAGTTTTCTTAGAATGTGCATTGATTACCAACAACTTAATAGAGTCACCATAAATAATAAGTACCCTTTACCAAGGATTAATGACCTTATTGTTTCAACTTTAAGTGGCTAGTAACTTTTCTAAGATTGATCTTCGATCCGGGAATCAACAAGTGAAAGTGAGTGAGTGTGATGTTCCCAAGATGGATTTTTTGACAAGGTATGGCCACTTTGAGTTTGTGGTATGTCCTTTTATATTGACTAATGCAGTGACTATATTTATGAATCTCATTAATATGGTCTTTAAATCCTATCTTGACATGTTTGTGGTGGTCTTTATTGATGATATCTAGATTTATTCCGTAGCGAGAAGGATCATGTAAATAATTTAAGGGTGGTATGCAAATCTTGAGGGAGGAGTAGTTGTATGCAAAATTTGAAAAATGTGAATTTTTATTGAAAGAGGTTGCTTTTTAGGACATATGGTGTCGGGTGATGGCATTACGGTGGATCCTAAGAAGATGGAGGTAATTAGAAATTGGCCTAGACCCTTGAATCTATCGAATATGGCTTTCTTGGGTTTGACTGGTTATTATCAGAGGTTTGTGTATGACTTTTCTTCTATTGCTTCCCCTATGACAGAGTTGACCCAAAAGAAGGCAAAATTTGTGTGGATTAAGGACTGTGAAAAGAGTTTTCAAACTTTGAATGATAAGTTTGTATCTGCTCCTCTCTTTGCTCTACCAGAAGGGTTGGAAGGATTCATGATATATTGTGAAGCCTCAAGAATTACTTTGGTGTGTATTTTGATGCAAAATGGTAAGGTGACAGAATATACCTCTGACAAGTTAAGGTGTAAGAGAATATTTATCTCACCCATGATCTTGAATTAGTGGTCATGGTATTTGCTTTGAAAATTTGGTGTTACTAATTGTATAGGGTTCAAATTAATGTGTTTACCGACCACTAAAGTCTCCAATATGTGTTCACCCCAAAACATCTTAACTTGAGACAAAGAAGGTGGTTGGAACTCCTTAAAGACTATGATATGAGTGTGTATTAGCATCCCGACAAATTTAATATTGTGTTCAATGCTCTAAGTAAAGTGTTAATAGATAGTCTAACTTATTGGTGATTGTGGCAAGGAGGTGGCTAGAGAAGTTCACCAATTGCCTAAATTGGGGGTTAGGTTGGATGAAGTTGATAATGGTGGTGTAGTGGCTGTTGATGGTTCTAAATCTTCTTTGATTGATGAGGTAAAGGAAAAACAATATCTTTACACCATCTTTCTAGAGTAGAAGGCCTTGGTGAGAGATAGCAAAATGGAGATTTTCTCCTAAGGGGGAGATGGTGCCCTTATGTACGAAGAAGATTGTGTGTCCCAAATGTGGTTGATTTGCAAACACTAACCTTGATGGGGTCCATAATTCATCCTATTCCATTCACCCTAGTTCTACAAAGATTTATAGAGACTTGAGGGAGGTGTAGTTGTGGGGTGGTATGAAGAGAGATATTGCCAAGTTCATATCAGGATGTCACAATTGCCAACATATCAAGGCCGAACATCAAAGGTCGGGTGGCCTTGCCCAAAACATAGAGATTCCCATTTGGAAGTAGGAAGCTATTAACATGAATTTTGCGGTTAGGCTGCGTAAGACTAGAAAATACTTTGACTCTATTTGGGTTGTTGCAGCAGAATGACAAAGTCGGCTCACTTTCTACTGGCTAATACCACTTATAGTGCCAAAGATTATGCTAAGTTGTATATTCATGAGCTAGTTAAATTGCACAGGGGGACTTATGTATCATTTTGGAGCATCGTGTTCAATTCACTTCTTACTTTCGGACATCATTTCAAAGAGGTCTTGGTACAAAGGTTAAGATTAGCATGACTTTTCACCCTCAAATGGATGGTCAAGCTGAGAAAACTATCCAAAATTTTGAGAATATGCTTAGAGCTTGTGTTTTGGAGTTTAAAGGTAGTTTGGATACATATCTTCCACTTATTGATTTTTCTTATAATAGTAGCTACCACTCAAGCATTAGTAAGGCTCTCTTTGAAGCTTTCTATGGTAGACATTGTAGATTCCAGATTGGGTGGTTTGAAGTGGGGGAGATGGCTTCGCAAAGTCCGAATTTGGTCATGGAAGCTTTGTAGATGGTGAGATTGATAAGGGAGAGACTAAAAATAGCCGAAAATAGACAAAAGTCCTACTATAATATGAGAAAAAGTGATCTTGTGTTTAAGGTTGGTGATTGGGTTTACTTAGAAGTCTTACCCATGAAGGTGTGGTCTGGTTTGGAAAGAAAGGAAAATTAAGTCCAAGGTTTGTATGTCCTTATAAATTTCAAAGGGGAGTGGGTAAGTTTGCATATGAGATGGAGTTTCCTATGTAGATGAATATGGTTCATCCGATCTTTCATGTGTCCATGTTGAGAAAGTGTGTGGGTAACCCAAGTGATATAATGCCCTTGGATATTGTGGGTGGTTGTAGAAAATGATTTTACAGATAAGGAAGTCCTAGTGGAAATGTTAGATAGACAAGTGAAGAAGTTGAGAAACAAAGATATAGCTTTCATGAAGGTCCTTAGGAGGAATCAACAAGTTAAAAGTGCCACATGGGAAGTTGAGGCAGACATGAGAAATCGATACCCATATCTGTTCCACTCTACTAAAGTCGAAGGTACTAATTTAAGTCTCCTATGTGATTTGAAGTCATAAGTTTCAGCCCTCATGTCATTTTTCATGCATTCATGTTTATATTAACATCTTTATGGTGATTTTTGATATTCCATTGAGATTTTTGAAAGTGATGCTTAAATGCATTTGTTGCATTTGTGTCGGGCTAAAATCTTCATGACTACTTCGCTTATGCACGTTTCTTTAACATTCCATGATGAATGTTCCCAAGGGGGAGACATTGAAATGCCCCAAAAATGTGCATTAGAATGCCCATAATTATAATTTCTATATATCTCAAAATTCGTGCGTGATATCAAAAATCTGACCTCATATTCTTGATTAGGGGGAAAATGAGTGGCAATGGTTATATCCTACATTTTAGAGGACCTATAGCAAAAAATAATTTTTTACTATTTTTTGAATTCCAGAGGGCATCCGCGCCCTGGACGTGACGTGCCAGGAGCGCAGAATAGTGTAAAAATGTCCTCCGCACTAACCATTAAATAGTTTTCCTTGGTTTTTGTGTGTTATCCAAGGGCATTTGGGTCATAGTCCCATGCCCACTTATGCGTGAAAATACCCATACTTAGCCATTTTTCAACTCTATACAACTGAAAACCCTCTCAAGAACCTCTCTAAAACTTAACAAAATATCTTATTTACAAATTCTAAGATTTCCAAAGTAACTTTGGAACTCACGGATTCACTTCAAGCTTCAAGTATTCTTTAAGCTCATCTCAACAAAACCCATAGAGCCCAATCTTCATTTTTATGAAAATTGCATGATTTCAAGTTGTATTACTTATGGGTGTCTCTTATTATGAAATATGAGCACTAATTATGTTGGGGTTTTATCAAGTACTATTCATCAGGCATGATTATGTATTTTAAGCTTTCAATATGAGTTTATTTTTTCATATTCAGTTTGTGAATCATTGAGCTACAAAACTATGTTCTATTAAGAGTTTTGATGATGGTTTTCTAGGTACCCTACATGAGAGTTTTACTACATGTTGGTGGGTTTATTTGTATTAAGTTTTCTCATCTTATTTAACTCTTGAATTTCATGAATATGAACTAGCATCATGAACCCACCAAATATTTGATAAAATGTTAAGACAAGAACTCTTCAGTTAGTGATGCTTTATTTCAGGATTTACAAGTCAAGTGACTATGATTATTAAGAGCTTTCAAGTATGTATTGGATTCATGAAAATTATTTATGATTTTACAAGTTACAAGCTAAGCCTAATTTCAAGGTTTTTACCTCTTACGAGCCATTCATGTTAAAGCAAGGGTTCATGTATGATTATGATCTACTCTCATGTTTAATATTAGGCTCATAATTAGAGGTTAAGCATGTTTCAAGAGCTACTCATGTCATGTTTCAAGATTTTTTACAAGTTATAAAAGTTATGATTATTTCAAGTATTCCGTGAGATTTGGCTTTGCATCGATTGAGACTTAAGCTTGGGGCTCGACTCAAGGGGTCCTTATATAAAGTCTTTTGTATCTAAATTATATGCCACCATAGGATTATAATTATTATCCTTGCTATACTAGTTGATCCATCTAGTCATGTTATCATGTTTGGGTGGCCTTGGCAAGTAAACCACACCTAGCCGGGGGTTGTCATACCCTTTCGGCTTACCCAGGGAGTGTCATGCCTTGGATTCCAAGTTGTAGCTACTTGGTCTATGTCAGTTGAGGTCTCTTCCTAAACATGTATGCTATACATATTGTGCAAGATGAATGATCTACAAGCATGTTTTATTATAAGCTTTGATCATGCATGCCGTCTTGAAATTATATGTCTATTGCCTTTGATTACGCATTTTGAATATATTATCTTATGTTGTATTGCATACTATATATACTTAGTACATTCTAACTTAATAATGTATACTCTATGTCTACATGATATTTCCATGTAGGGACAGGAGCACCTTTTGATGATCCTTCACATGACTAGTTGATATTTCAGAGATAAGCTTTGGTGAGTCCTCAATTTTGAGGACACTATCTATATTACTCTTTTTATTTTGAGACTTCTTTATGTTAGACACTTGTTAATATGAGGGTGAGCTCGAAGAGTGTCTTTGTCCATGCTCCATTCCATGTTAGAGGCGTTGTTGGATATTATGATGTACTTATGTTATGAGCTTGACTCTTTATGTTTTATGAATATAGAGTTTTTCCCTTTGTCTCACTTTCCTTTTTATTATATCTCTTGTTATTGTTTACTTTGCTTCTGCAACTAAGGATGTGTGATTGATATGCTAATAGGCTTGTTTGGCTCCCTTCGGGTTCCCATTAGCCGTATCATGTTTGGGCCCTAGGCTTGGGTCATGACAAGCCTGTGTAGCCATTATTGTCACCACTTAGGTCAAATGCCCCACGTGTACTTCAAAATACCCCATAATTGTAATTTCTATATATATCAACAACCGTGCGTGATTTCAAAAATTCAACTACATATTCTCCATCAAGTGAAAAAATTGAGTGGTAAATGCATATAACCTTAATTTTTGAAGACCTATAGCAAAAATTATATTTTTGTTATTTTTAAGGTTTCTAGTGGCTGTCCATACCCAGGGTATGACACTGTGTAAATTGTAGTCCACATCTGGTCCGCATCGTGCCAGGGGAGCGGACCAATGCAATATTTTCCTTACTTTTTTTATTTCATCCAAGAGCATTGGGGTCAGAGATCCATGCCCACTTAAATGTGAAATAAACTATGATTAGCCATTTTTCAACTCTTTAACTCACAAAACCCTCTCTCTAACCTCTCTAAAATACTATCAATTCTCTTATTC
The DNA here is from genome assembly GCA_025642045.1 of Solanum sejunctum. Lineage (NCBI taxonomy): Eukaryota > Viridiplantae > Streptophyta > Magnoliopsida > Solanales > Solanaceae > Solanum > Solanum sejunctum. The sequence continues at coordinate 25,900 of JAOTQJ010175041.1, read as the reverse complement.
AAATATAAGGAATTCAAGTTCAATTTTGGAACTCAACGACTCATTTCAAACTCTAAGTCTACATCAATGTCACCTCAAGGAATTCAAGGCGTAAGATATGTGGGTCTTCATCCATGTGTCCTTTCACCATTGGCGCCCAACCTTCCTTTTTCATGAAAATTTTATGTTTTCAAGTTATATTACCCATGGGTATCTCTGATCATGAATTATGAATATAAATTTTGTTGGGCTTTTATGAAGTATTTATTGATTATGCATGACTATCTATTTCAAGTTTATTCCTTGAATTTGTTCAACTATTGAGACTGTACACGTTTTGAGCTATGAAACTATGAAATATTATGAGCTTTTGTGATGGATTTCAAGGTACCCTACATGAGGGTTTTACAAAATGTTTATGGGTTGATTTGCATGAGGGTTTTACTATATGCTGAGTTTCGTCACCTTATTTCAATCTCGAATTGCATGGTTTGGAACAAGTATCATGAACCCACCATGTGTTTCATAAAATGACATGACAAGAATTCTAAAGTTATTGATGATCTATTATATGATTTACAAGTCAAGTGACTTCATGTTGTTTAAGGGCTTTAAAGTATGTATTGAATTCATGAAAAATATCTATGATTTTACAAGTATCATGTGAAGCCCTATTTTAAGATTTTTACCTCTTGTGAGTCATTCATATTAAAGAAAGTGTTCATGTATGATTATAATCTATTCTTTATGTTCAAGGTAGGTTCACTAATAGAGGTGAAGCATTTTTATGAGCTACTCAAGTCATGTTCTTACAAGTTATTCATGTTATGATTAAAGTATAATTATTTAATGTATTCTGTGGGATTTGACTTATCACCAATTGAGGCTTAAAATGGGGACCCGACTCAAAGGGTCCATATATAATGTCTTTGGACTCTAAACTATGTGCCACCTAGGATTGTGATTATTACCCTTGCTATGCTAGTGGATCCATCTAGTTCATGTTATCATCTTCGCTTTGCCTTGGCAAATAGACCATACTTCGCCGGAGGGTGTCATGCTCAGTCACCTGAACTGACGGGCTGTCAAGCCTCGAAGTCTAAGTTGTAGTTGCTTAGTCTATGTTGGTTGAGATCACTTCCTACATATTTATGATATATATATTGTGCAAGATGATTGATTTATAAGCATGATTTAATTTGAGAATTGATCATGCATGCCATAGTGAGATTATATATCTGTTGTTTATGATTATAAATTTTTACTATATTATCTTATGTCTTGTTGCATTATTCCAGCACACTTAGTACATTTAAACGTACTAATCCATACTCTATGCCTACATGGTATCACCATATAGGGATTGAAGCTCCTTTTGATCATCCTCCACGTGGCTACTTCAGTACTCTCGAGATAAGCATTGTTGAGTCCTCAAGTCCGAGGACACAATCTATATTACTCTTGCTATTTTGAGAGTTCACTATATTGAAAAATTGTTATTATGAGGGTGAGCTCAGAAAGTCTCTTGACCCCTGCTCCATTCCAGGTTAGAGGTGTTGTGGTTATTATGATGTACTTATGCTATGAGCTTAACTCTTTTATGCTTTTATGAATATCAATTCTTTCATTTGTCCCTCTTCCCTTTTTATTATATCTTGTGATAGTTATTTTGCTTCTGCGTCCAAGGACATGCGATTGATATTCTAAGAGGCTTCTTTTGGGTGCCTTCAGGTTTATCATTCGCCATGCCATGTCTATTCCCTATGAACTGATACAAAAAGACGCTTCAAAAATGCCCATAATAGTAATATCCATATATCTCAAAATTGTTGTGTGATATCAAAAATCTAACTTATATTTTTAATCAGGGGGAAAAGTTGAGTAGGACAAGATACAATCCAGATTTTCGAGGACCCATAGTGAAAACTAACTGTTGCTAATTTTCATAAAACAATGTGCATCCGCGACCAGGCCGCAACATGGACTAGGCACAGATTAGTGTTAAATTATCCTCTGCAATGGGTCCACGTAGTAGACCAAACATGTACTAGTTCATCTTTTTCCTTAATTTTTCACTTCGGGAAAGAGTATTGGGGTTATAGCCCCATGCTCACTTATGCGTGAAAACACCTAACTACTCTATATCACTCAGGACCCTCTCAAAAGCCTCTCCAAGACTTAACCAAATATCTCATTCCAATTTCAAATATTTCAAGCCTAAATTTCGGACTCAAGAGTTCTTTTAAAGCTCAACCTAAGAAAACCCAAGTTTTAAGTATGTGGATCTTATCTATTAGGACCTTTGACCCATGGAGTCCAATCTTCCTTTTTATGAAAATTGCATGTTTTTAAGTTGTGTCATTTATGGGTATCTCTTATTATGGATTTTGATTATAAATTTTGTTGGCCTTTCACAAAATGTTGATTAATTATGCAGGTCTATTTAAATCAAGCTTATATTATGAACTGGTATTTTGTATTGAGACTATGAATATTTTGAGCTATGAAACTATGATCTATTGTGAGATTTGGATTTTATTAAAAATTAATGGTAGGAAAGGGGAAATTGGGAGCGGATTACACGTGAGGGGTCGAACCCTCACCAATAAGATGAGAGTTTAGGTAAGGTATCCTACATGAGGGTTTTACTATGTATTGGTGGGTTGATTTACATTGAGTTTTCTCATATCGCTTCATTCTTGAATTACATGATTTTGAACTAGCAATATGAATACACCAAGTGTCTGATAAAATGTCTTAACAAAAATTCTCAAGTTATTGATGATCTATTACTTGGTTTATAAGTCAAAGTGACTATATGAGGATTTAGGGCTTCCATGTATTTGGTTGAATTCATGAAAAGTATCTATGGTATTGCAAGTAGACAACACCTTATTAGGGGGTGACATTCCCAATCACCTTTTTGAAGGGCTGACATGCCTCGATTACCTTGTTAGGGGATGACATGCCCAATCATCATATTGAGTGGTGGATACTTCCATCAACTTGTTGGGGGTGACATGCCCAATCACCATGTTGAGTGATGGATACCTCAATCACCTTGTTGGCGGTGACATGCGGAATTACCTTGTTGAGGGTGGATACCTCAATACCTTCCTACGGGGTGACATACCTTGGATTCCAAGTAGTAGGTCGCTTGGTCTATGTTTTTTATGGTCTCTTTCCACACATGTAATATAAATTTTCCAAATTCTATGATTTACAAGCATATTTTACTTCAAGCATTGACCATGCATGCCTATCCACTACTTATGATTATGCATTTTGACTATGTTGTCTTATGTCTTGTTGTATTACATCCTACATACTTAGTACATTCAAACATACTAACTCACACTCTATGCCTATATGATGTTACTATGTAGCGATCAGAGCACCTCTCGACTATCCTCCACTTGGCTAGTTGGTGTTTTGGAGATAAGCTTTGGTGAGTCCTCAAGTCCGAGGACACTATCCTTACTACTCTTGCTATGTTGAGACTTCTTGATGTTAAACACTTGTTATTATGAGAGTGAGCCCGGAGAGTGTCTTGGCTCCCGCTCCAATCTATGTTGGAGTAGTTATTGGTATAATTGATAAATTTATGCTATGAGCTTGCCTATTGAATGTTTTATGATTATCAAAGACTTTCCTTAGTCCTGTTTCCCTTATTTATATATCTTATTATTGTTATTTTGCTTCTATGACCAAGGATGTCTAATTAATATGCTAAGAGGATTTTTTAGAGTCACTTTGGGTTCCCACTCGCCGTGTCATGTCTAGGACCTAGGCTTGGGTCATGACAAACTTGATATCAGAGAACTAGGTTGTTAATGGTCATTGGAATCCAACACACTGTGTCAATTGGAGTCTTATTCATGGTTCTGAAGTATGCCAATACTATCAATTGGTGGTTATGAGGCATTTTAAGAAATGTTTCAATTTTTCATGGTATATATAATGCTTTAGATATAAGTGTAAGGCTTTTCCCCTAGTGTACACTCTTTGTTCTTCAAGATCATACCAATTCCAAGAGGGATACTAAGGAGAGCCCGTACAACCGAGGCGCAATTGACCCCTCTCACTCCTCAAGCTCCTTAAGGTGGAGGGGTGACCCAATATGAGTTTTAGGATGCTATTACGATGCTGGCTCAAGCTATGACCAACCAAATTCACCAAGGTCTCCAAGCCGCTCATACTCCCACTCCAGCTTCTATGGTGAAGGATTTCAAAAGAGTTAACCAATTGAAGTTCCATGGATCTTAGAGGATCCAAAAAAGTTCATTGATGAGATTGAAACAACCCCAAACAAGCCAAAAATGTGCCTCAAAAGTGTCCAAAATTGTAATTTCCATATATCCAAAAATCCATGCATGATATAGAAAATTTGACTTCAAATTCATGACGAAGGGGCAAAATTGAGTGGGGAATGGGTCTAACCCTAATTTTAGAGCCACAATATCAATATTTGAAAATTGTAAAATGCGATTTACAAAGAGGTTTTTGCAGCCCTCCTAAAAATCGCAAAATGTGACCTCCTTCTTGATACTCAACGCATTTCTGTTCCCCCTTACATTATAGCCCTAGTGGAGTTAAAGGAGTAATTGAGGGATTTATTGGAGAAGGGTTTTACTAGGCTGAGCTAATCACCTTGGGGTACACCAGTGTTATTTGTGAAGAAGAATGATGGGTCCCTTAGAATGTGCATTGACTACATGTAACTTAATAGGGTTACCATTGAGAATAAGTACCCTCTACCTAGGATTAATGTTTTCTTTGAGCAACTTCAGGGGCTTGTCACTTCTCTAAGATTGATCTTTGGTCTGAGTAACATCAAGCAATGGTGAGGGAGTGTGATATTCCTAAGACGGCCTTTCAGACTAGATATGGGGGATTATGAATTTGTGGTTATGTGTTTGGGTTGACCAATGCGATGGCTATCTTCATGGATCTTATGAATAGGGTCTTGAAATCCTACCTTGATATATTTGTGGTGGTATTTATTGATGATATTATTATCTATTCTCATAGTGAGGAGGAGCATGTAAGTCATTTGAGGGCGGTGTTGCAAAAATCAAGAGAAGAGAAATTGTATGCCAAATTTGAGAAGTGTGAACTTTGGTTGAAAGTAGTTGTCTTTGTAGATCATGCGGTATCGGGTAATGGTATCAAGGTGGATCCTAAAAACACAGATGTGATTAGAAATTGGCCTATGCCATTGACCCTATCGGACATTAAAGCTTCTTAGGCTTAGGGGGTTACTACCAGAAATTCGTGAATGGGTTCTTTTCTATTGCTTCTCCCATGGCTAGTTGACTCAAAAGAAGGCTGAGTTTTTGTGGACTGATGAGTTTGAAAAGAGTTTCCAAGCCTTCAAGGATATGTTTGTCTCTACTTTTATCTTGTCTCTACTGAAAGGCTTGGAAGGGTTTGTTATGTATTGTGATTCCTCTCGAATTGGTTTGGGTTTTGTTTTGATGAAAAATAGTAAGGTGATAACTTATGCCTATGGGCAACTTAAGGTGCATGAAAAGAATTATCCTACTCATGATCTTGAATTGGCCACCGTGGTTTTTGGTTTGAAAATTTGGCGTCTTTATTTGTATGCAGTGCATGTTGATGTGTTTACTGATGATAAGATTCTTCATATGTGTTCACTCAAAAAAATATCCTCTTGAGGAAAAGAAGGTGGTTGTAACTTCTTATGGATAATGATATGAGTGTGCATTATCATTCTGGTAAGGCTAATGTTGAGGCTGAAGCTTTGATTAGGGTGTCTATGGGTAGCCTAGCTCATGTTGATAACGGGGGCAAAGTGGTGGCTAGAGAGGTCCATCGGTTGGCTAGATTGGTGGTTAGGTTTGAAGATGTTGATGATAGTGGTATTATGTTTATTGATGGTTCAAAATGTTCCTTTATTATTGAGGTAATAGCAAAGCAAGATCTTGATCCCTCCTTGTTATAATTAAAGGCCTTGGTGAGAGAGGGCAAGGTGGAGGTTTTCTCCCAAGGGAAAGATGGTGCCCTCAGATACCAAGGTAAGTTGTGCGTGCTGTGTGTTGTTGATTTGAGAAAGAGGATTCTTGATAAGGATCATAATTCTTCTTACCTTATTTACCCCGGTTCTACCTAGATATATAGAGATTTGAGTGATATGCTTTTGTGGGGTTCTATGAAGAAAGACATTGCCAAATTTATATCTGTTTGTCATAGTTACCAACAAGTCAAAGTCGAACACCAAAAGCCAGCAGGCCTAACCCAAGATATAGAGATTCCTACTTTAAAGTGGGAGGAAATTAATTTTTAATTTTGTAGTTGAGTTGCCGAAGACTAGAAAGGGTTTTGATTCTATTTGTGGTTAGGTTGATAAGTTGACAAAGTCGTCTCATTTCCTACCAATTAAAACTACTTATGGTGCCCAAGACTATTTTAAATTATAAATTCTTGAGTTGGTTAGATTGTATGGGGTTCCCTTGTCTACCATATTAGATAGTGGTGCTCAATTCACTTCTCACTTTTGGTGGTACTTCCAACAAAGTCTTTGAAACAAGGTAAAGCTTATATGGCTTTTCACCCTCAAATGGATGGCTAACCCGAAAGAACTATCCTAAATCTTAATCATATTCTTAAAGTTTGTATTTTGGAGTTTAAGGGTTCTTCCATTGATTAATTTTGCTTATAATAATAGCTATCGATCTAGCATTAGTATGGCTCCTTTTGAACCCCTCTACGGTAGGCGTTGTAGATCACCAGTTGGCTGGTTTGAAGTAGGAGAAATGATATTTTTGGGTTTGAAACTTGTAATGGAGGCTATGGGAAAGGTAAAGCTGATTAGGGAAAAGTTGGAAATAGCCCAAATTTGTCAAAAGTCCTATGTCAATGTGAGTATAGGGGAGCTTGAATTTAAAGTTGGTGATTGGCTCTATTTGGAGGTTTTACCCTTAAAGGGTATGGTTCGTTTTGGTAAGAAGGGAAAATTGAGTCTAAGATTTGTGGGTCCTTATAGGGTGTTGACGAGGATTGGTAAGGTAGCCTATGAGTTGGAGTTGCCTAGCAAAATGGAGTTGGTTGATCCGATCTTTCGTGTATCCATGTTGAGGAAATTTGTAGGTGATCTAAATGCTATTGTCCCATTGGATGTTGTGGGTGTTATTGATGGAAACCTAACTTATGAAGAGGTTCCGGTAGAGAGCCTGGATAGACAAGTGAAGAGGTTATGGAACAAGGATGTGGTTTCTGTTAAGGTCAAACAAGTTGAAAGTGCTACATGGGAGGTTAAGGCGGACATGCAAAACCAATATCCCTATCTATTCCTTGGAGGCTATGTCCTCTATGTGATTTCAGGTCTTATGTTTCAGCCCCTATGTCATTTGCATGCATTCACCTTTATGTTGACAAGTTTATAATGATTTTTAGCACTTATGTTGAGATTTTTAAAATGATGTTTAAGTGCATTTTTGCATTCTTGTTGGGGCTGATTTCTTTGCGATTACTCTTTTTATATACATTTCTTTGACATTCGGGGATGAATGTTCCCAATGGGGAGATATTGAAATGACCCCAAAAAGTGTCTGAAAATGTACCTCAGAAGTGCCCAAAATCATAATTTCTATATAACCGAAAATTCATGCGTGATATCAAAAATTCGACTTCATATTCTTGATTAGGGGGAAAATTTGAGTGGGGAATGAGTCTAACCATAATTTAAGAGCAACTGAATCAAAATTTGAAAATTGCAAAATACGATTTCCAAAGAGGTTTTCTCGCCCAAGGCACGATGCACCAAGGCTGCGCCTTTATTTATTTTGTGGACTATTTTTGTTGTTTTGGTCTAAGGCTTTTGGGTTATATGCCTAAGTCTTTCCATGATTGAAAATACCTGTACTTAGGCATATATCATCTTCATATCATACAAGACATTCCCCAATACTCTCTCAAACACTTAGACAAATATCTCACTCAAAATTCAAGTGCCAGAACACATTACGAATCTTAAGGATTTCATTCAAGCTTCAAGTCTCCATTCCAATCTTCATCAAGAAATTCTCCAGTGTTGAGGTATGTGGGTTTCAACAATTAGGTCCTTTCACCCATGGTGCCCAATCTTCCTTTTTACCTAAAACATATTTCCAAGTTTATTTTCGTATGGGTCTTCTTATTATTAATTTGACTATGAACTACGTTGGGGTTTTATAAAAGTGTGACTGTTTATTCATGTTTTGATCAATGAATCTCATATCTATGATGAGTTGTGATGAGGGGTTTCAATGTATTTTGCACGATGGTATTACCAAGTGTTGGTGGGTTGATTTAATTCAAAATTTCTTGCATGATTTCACTTTTTAATTGCATCAATTCACACTAGCATTACATACCGACCAAGTGTTTGATAAAATATCTGATTTTGGTTTCTTTAGCCATTGATGATCCATTGTATGACCTATGATTTGTATGACTTTATGATGACAAAAGAAAGGTATATATGAGTTGATTTTATGAAAAGTATCTATAGTGCTGCAAGTTGACCACACGTAGTTAAGGGGGTGCTAGACATCAATCACCATGCATAGCGGGTCGAGACTACTAGGGGTTGATACCTCAATCACCATGGACAAAGGTGTTTGACCACCATCATGATGTTGGTCTCTTACTACACATGTAATATGTTCTATGTAAGCATGTTTTACTTCAAGCATCACTCATGCATGTCATATTGCTATATGCTCATTTATTGTCTAATTATGCATTTCAATTATGTTGCCTAGCTATTGCTATATTGCATCCTACGTACTAAGTATATTCAATTATGTATACTCTATGCCTACAATATGTTCGCATGTAGGAATTAGAGCTCCTCAAGATCATCCTCACCTTCCCTGTGACTAGTACTACCTTCACAAAGCAAGTTTAGTGAGTCCTTAACTTCTGGGATGATGTCTCTTATTCTTATTTTATATAGAGACTTTCATTATCTATTTGTATGCTTTGACTATGAGGGTGAGCACGGTTACTTGTCTTGGCCCTTGCTAAGTTCTATGTTTAGAGGTGTTGTTGGACAAGTATGTAATGATGCTATGAGTTTTGACTCTCTTTGACTCTTTTGATGTTTTACGGTATGAAAGATGTCCCTAGGCCCCGTATCCCTTTTTACTATCTCTTATTGTTGTTTTACTGTTTATGCGACCAAGGATGTGTAATGATATGTTAAGAGGCTTAATTGGGGTTATTTTGGGTTCACCATTAATCGTGTCATGTCTACGCCCTAGGCTTGGGTCGTGATAGAGGTGTAAAAATTGTTATCTATTATGGGGTCAATTCGGAGGAGAAAGCAGAGTTAGCGACCTACCAACTCAAAGGGGTGGCTCAAATGTTTTTTACACAATGGAAGTCATAGAGGAGAGACGATATGTTATTCCTTGGGTGGAGTTTAATGTCGCATTCCTTAATCGGTTCTTTCCTATCTATATATGGTAGGCTAAAATGATAGAGTTTATAAATGTTAAGAGAGGTTCCATGATTGAGAGGGAGTATGCACTCAAGTTCAACCAAATCTCCAAGTATACCCGACAATTGGTCGCCAAGCCGAGATCAAGGATGAACAAATTTGTATTAGATATATTTGACTTAGTTACTGAGGAGTGTCGTACTGCCATGCTAATAGGTGATATAGATTTTTATCGCCTCATGACATATGCCGAACAACTAGAGGGGAAAACGCATAGAAAGAGAAGAAGTGTTGAGTCCAAGAGGGCTTGTTTTGAAGGTGGATTCAAATATTCCAAGGGTGGCCAATTTCCATAAGGCCATAAGTTTCAAGTCCAAGGGTTTTCCAATGGTCCTAATAGAAGGCTTGCTAATGATAATCCAAGATTCCAAGGTCGTCATGGTGGGGTGCCTAACCCTTTGTTCCAAAGATGTGGTAGCAGCCATAATGCCCCATGTTTGAAAAACTCTAATCCTTGCTATGGTTGTAGTTAAGTGGGTCATAATGTGATTGATTGCCTTCATGCTCAAAACAATGGTAGAGATGGTCATCCACAAGACCAAGGTGAAAATGTGGGTAAAAAGGGAAGAGGAGCCCAACAAAGGGGTGTACCAAGGCAAAATAGATTCAATGCTCTTTGAGGGAGACAAAGGGTGGATGAGGATCCTATGTCATCACCAGTATCTTGAAGATTTTTTATTTTCATGTGTATGTTGATAGACCCAGGTGGCACTCTTTCTTTTGTTACTCGTTTTGTTGCCAAAAATCTTCATGTTAGTCCTGAATTGTTATGCCAATCTTATGAAGTGTCTACCCCCATTGGTGAGTCCATTGTTGCTAAAAGAGTCTATCAAAATTCTCCCATGTTTATATTGCATAAAATCTTGCATTGTGATTTTGTTAAGTTAGATATGGTGGATATTGATGTCATTCTTGGGATAAATTAGTTGCATCATATTATACATTAATTGATTGTAGCACCCGTAGGGTTAAATTCCAATTCCATAATGAGCCTGCCCTTCAGTGGGAAAGTTTTGATGTGGTGGTCAAGGGTAGATTCATTTCCTGCCTTAAAGCCCCAAAAGTTGATTTCATAGGGTTGTCTCTATAATCTTGTGAGGGTTAGCGATGTTGAATCCAAAGTCCTTCCTATTGAGCTGGTTCTGATGGTTAGAGAGTTTCTTTATGTCTTTCCTAATGAGCTTCATAGTGTTCCTCTGTAAAGGGAAATAGACTTTGGGATAGACCTCCTTCCCAATATTCAATCCATTTCTATTTCCCCTTAAAGTATGGCCCTGACGGAGTTGACGGAGTTGACGGAGTTGAGCAATTGATGGATTTCTTTGAGAAAGATTTCAGAAGGCCTAGTAAGTCCCATTGGGTGACCAGTGTTATTTGTGAATAAGAAGGATGGTTCTCTTAGAATGTGCATTGATGACCGACAACTTAATAGAGTTACCACAAAGAACAAGTACCCTCTATCAACGATTGATGACCTTTTTAATCAATTTCAAGGGGGCTAGTCAATTTTCTAAGATTGATTTTTGGTCCGGGTATCACCAAGTGAAGGTGAGGGAGTGTGACATTCCCAAGATGGCTTTCTGGAAAAGGTATGGGCACTTTATGTTTGTGTTATGTCCTTTGAGTTGACTAATCCACATGCTATATTAATAGATCTCATGGATAGGATCTTTAAACCCTACCTCGAATTATTTGTGGTGGTTTGTCTTGATGATATCTTAATTTATTCCTGTAGTGAGGAGGAGAATGTGTATCACTTGAGGATAGTGTTTCAAATATTTAGGGAGTAAAGGTTGTATGATAAGTATGAAAATATGAGTTTTGGTTGAAAGAGGTTGCTTTTATAGGGCATATGGTGTCAAGTGATGGGATTAAGGTGGATCCTAAGAAGACGGAGGTGAGTAGAAATTGCCTATACCTTTTACTCCATCAAACATTAGAAGTTTCTTGGGTTTGGTGGGTTATTGTCAGAGATTTGTATATGGCTTTTTTTCTATTTCTTGTTCTATGACTTAGTTGATCCAAAAGAAGGCAAAATTTGTGATCGATGAGTGTGAAAAAGTTTCCAAACGTTGAAGGATAAGCTTGTCTCTACTCCTCTCTTGTCACTACCAAAGGGTTGGAAGGATTTGTTGTATACTGTGATACCTCAAGAATTGTTTTGGGGTGTGTTTTGATGCAAAATGGTAAGGTGATAGAATATGCCTCTAGACAACTTATGATACATGAGAAGAATTATTCCACCCATGATCTTAAATTGGTGGTTGTGGTATTTGCTTTGAATATTTCGCGGCACTGCCTGTATAAGGTTCATGTTGATGTGTCTAACAACCATAAGAGTCTCCAATATGTGTACACCCAAAAAGATCATAACTTGAACAAAGAATATGATTAGAGGTGGATAAATATGATGATATTACTGTGCATTATCACCCCGGCAAAGATAATATTGGGGCCGGTGCTTTAAGTAGGTTGTTTATTCTTAGTCTATCTTATGTTGATGATGGTGGAAAAGAGGTGGCTATAGAAGTTCACCGCTTGGTGAGATTGGGGGTTAGGTTGGATGAAGTTAATAATGGTGGTGGAGTGATTTTGATGGTTTTAAGTCTTCTTTGATTGAGGAGGTAAAGGCTAAACAAGATCTTGACCCTGCATTGCTTGAGTTAAAGGCCTTGGTAAGTGATGGTAAAGTGGAGATTTTCTCCCAAGTGGGAGATGGTACCCTAAGGTACCAAGGTAGATTGTGTGTGCTAAATGTTGTTGATTTGAGAGAATTAATTTTGAAGGAGGCCCATAATTCATCCTATTCGATTCATCCCTTTATACAAAGACATATAAAGAGATTACTAAAGTATATTAGTGGGGTGGTATGAAAAGAGACATTGCCAAATTTATATCCAGGTATGACAATTTCTAACAAGTGAAAGTCGAATATCGAAGGTTGGGTGGCCTAGCCCAAGAAATAGAGATTCATACTTGGAAGTGAGAAGAGATCAACATGGATTTTGTTTTTGGGTTGCCTAAGCCTAGGAAACATTTTGACTCTATTTGGGTTGTTGTGGATAGAATGACAAAGTTGGCGCACTTCATACCTGTTAAAATTAGGTATGGTGACGAATATTATGCCAAGTTATAGCTACTTGAGTTAGTTAGATTGCATGGGGTTCCTTAGTCTATCATTTCAGATCGTGGTACTCAATTAGCTCAGTTTTAGAGGTCCTTCCAAAGAGGTAATGGGACCAAGTTTAAGCATAGCAGGGCCTGTCACCCTCAAATAGATGGTGAAGCCAAGAGCACTATAAAAACCCTTCAGGATATGCTTCGAGCTTATGTATTGGAGTTTAAGGGCATTTGGGATGAATATCTTCTGCTCATAGAATTTGCTTACAACAATAGCTACCACTCAAGCATTAGTATGGACCTCTAAAGCTCTTTATAGGAGGCGTTGTAGATCCCGATTAGGTGGTTTGAAGTAGGGGAAATGGCTTTGGTGGGTTCGGATTTGGTCATGTAAGCATTGGAGAAGATGAGGTTTATAAGGGAGAGATTGAAAAAAACCCAAAGTAGACAAAAGTCCTACTCTAATTTTCACGACCCAAGCCTAGGGTCTGCATATGACATGGCAAATGGGAACCCGAGAGGACTCCAAACCAGCATCTTATAATATCATTTGCACATCTTTGGTCCTGGAAGCAATCAAACAACAACAAGAGAGTAAAACTAAGGATGACAGGACTAAGGGAAGTTTTAGATAACCATAAACAATCAAGAGTCAAGAACATAGCATGATTACATCACTTGCCCAACAACACCTCTAGATATGGACTTAAGCGGGGGCCAAGACACATTTTAGGCTCACCATCATAGTATCACGAGTTTAACATAAAGAAATAACATAAGCAAGAGTAGTAAAACTAGTGTCCCTTAACTTGAGGTCCCACCAAAGCTTATCTTCAAGACATTCCAACTAGTCACGTGAAGGATGATCATGAGGAGCTTCGATTCCTATATGGTAAAATCATCTAGGCATAGAATATGTGTTAGTACTTTTGAATATACAGAGTATGTAGGATGAAATGCAACATGAGATAGGCAACATAGTTAAAATGCATAATTATAAGCAAAGGATAGTATATTAACAACATGGCATGCATTATCAATGCTTCAAGTAAAACATGCTTATATAGAACATAATAAATGTGTAGGAAGAGAACATCATCATAGACCAAATAAGCTATTACTTAGAATTCAAGGCATACCACCCCCTTGGAAGGCAATTGAGTTATATACCCCTCAATTGGTAATATGGGCTTACCACCCCCGACAAGGTAATAGAGGTATCTGCCCCTCAAAATAGTAGTACAGACTTATCACCCCCCGACAAGGTGATTGAGGTATATACCCCTCAACATGATAGTACGGGCTTGCCCCCCTTGATAAGGTGATCGAGGTATATACCCATTAATATAGTAGTACGGGCATAGCATCCCCAAACAAGGTAGTTGAGGCATATCACCCCATCAACAAGGTATGGTTAACTTGCAACACCATATACACTGTTTATGAGATCATCACATAAAAATATTCCTTTCATCATCATAATGTCACTTGACTCATTGGCCAGACAATAGATCATCAATAACTCAAGAATCCTTAACTGGACATTTTATCAAACACTTGGCAGGTATGTAATGCTAGCTCAACATCATACAATTCAAGAGTGAAATTATGTGAGAAAAAACTTAATATAAATCAACCCACCAACACTTGGTAACACCTTTGTGCAAGATACATTGAAATCCTTCATCAAATCTAATGATAGGTCATAGATTTATTGTGAAATTCGTAATTAGAGATACCCATAGATAATTTAACCTAAAAACGTGTAATTTACATAAAAAGTAAGATTGGGCACCACGGGTGAAAGGGCCAAATGGTTGAAACCTACATACCTCAACTTTGGGGATTCTCTTGACGAAGATTTGACTAAGAACTTGAAGCGTGAATGTATTCTTGAGATCTAGAAATGAGTTTGGGATACTTGAATTTGGATGAAATATTTAGCTAAGTGTTAGAGAGGATTTTGGGGAATGTCTTGAATGTTATGGGGTTGAAAAATGACTATGTATACCTGTTTTTACAAATAGGAAGGCTTAGCCCAAAGACTCTAAGGGTTTGGACCAAAATAGGAACAACTAGTAATAGAATACACTAATCCGCACCCCTGGTTGTGTCGTGCCAAGGGCACGGATCCTTGCTATTTTTCAAAAAATAAATTTTTGCTATGGTTGCTCTAAAATTGGAGTTATCACCATTTTCCACTCAATATTTCCCCCTAATCACGAATATGAAGTCAAATATTTTATATCACACATGAATTTTGATATATATGGAAAATTACAATTATTGACATTGTTGAGCCACAGTTTTGGCCACTTTTTGGGATATTTCATCGATGTGTTGAGAAAAGATCTTGATTTTAAGGTTGGTGATGTCACGACCCAAACCTAGGGCCTAGACATGACACGGTGAATAGGAACCCAAAGGAGACCCCAAACAAGCCTCTTAACATATTATTTGCACATCCTTGGTCACTGAAGCAATTAACCACCAACAAGAGAGAATAAATAAGTGTAAAGGAACTATGGGAAGTCTTTAATAGCATAAATCATAAAAAGAGTCAAATCTAAGGCAAAATTGCATCACTTGTCTAACATCTCTAAACATGAAATTGAGCGGGGCCACGACACTTTTGGCCTCACCCTCATAGTCATGAGCATCTAAACAAAGGAAAGCCTCTTTACAAAACATAAGATTAATAGCTATCATCCTCAGATTTGAGGACTCAGCAAACATGTGTCAAGAGATAGTACTAGCCATATGGAGGAGGAAGATGACAAAGTGGAGCTTCGTTTCCTACATGGTAACATCACGTAGGCTTAGCCTATGCGTTAGTACATTTGAATATACTAAGTATATAGGATGCAATACAACAAAAGATAGGCAACATAGTCAAAATTCATATACATGGGAAAGGGATAGTATATTAGCAAAACATGGAATGACTGATCAATAGTTGAAGTAACATATGCTTAGTTGGAATATAATACATGTATAGGAAGAGACCATCATCATAGAGCAAGCAATTAATACATGGAATCTAACGCATACTACCCCTTCGGAAGGTGATTAAGGTATCTACCCCTCAATTGGTAATACAGGCCTAATACCTCCTGACAAGATAGTCAAGTTATAAACACCACAATATTGTAGTACAGGACTAGCACCCCCAGACAAGGTGGTCAAGGTATACACCCCTCAATATAGTAACGGACCTAGCCCCCAGACAAGGTGATTGAGGCGTAGCACCCCCTTAATAAGGTATGGTAAATTTACACTAGTATAGATGATTTTTAAGAAATTAACACACATACACATTCCTTTAATCATCATAAAGTCACTTACCTCATAAGCCATACATTTGACCTTTAATAACTCAAGAACCCTTAACCAGATGTTTTATCAAACACTTGGCGGGTGTGTAATGCTTATTCAAAATAATGTAATTCAACAGTGAAATCATGTGAGAAAACTTAGTATAAAACAACTCGCCAACACTTGGTAATACCCTCATTCAAGATACATCAAAACCCCTTATCAAATCTCATAATAGATTATAGATTCATAGCTAAAAAACTTTCTAAAACAGTCACATCTTATGAAACCCTAACATTGCTTATAATCAAGTTCATCATGAGTAATACCTATAAGTATAATAAATTAGAAATGTGCAATTTACATAAAAAGGAATGTTGAGCACCATCGGTGAAATGAAACAATGGTTGAAACCCATATACCTCAACTTTGGGGATTTCCTTGAAGAAGATTTGAATGAGAACTTGAAGCTTGAATGAATATATTGAGATCTGGATTGAGTTTGGTATACTTGAATTTGGGTGAAATATTTGTCTAAGTATTTGAGAGGGTTTTGGGAATGTTTTGAATGATATGTGGTTGACAAATGACTAAGTATAGATGGTTTTATGCATAGGAAGGCTTAGGCCCAAGACTCCAATGCCTTAGACTAAAGTAAAGAAATGGGCAATAAAATGTACTGGCCCGTGCCCTAGCAGCGTTGCGCCAAGGGCACAGATTGATTCTATTTTTTGCCAACTTTGGAAACTTAAATTTTGATACAGTTGCTCTAAAATCAGGATTATACCATTTTTCAACTCAACTTTACCCTCTGATCACCAATATGAAGTCAGATTTTGTATATCATACAGGAATTTTGGGATATATGAAAATTCTGATTATGGGCATTTTTAAGGCACATTTTTGAGCACTTTTTGGGGGGTTGTTTCAATGTCTCCCCCTTGGGAATATTCATCCCTGAATATCAAAGAAACATATATAAGAGAAATAATCAAGAAAATTTCATCCCAACACATGAATGCAACATTGCAATAAAACCATATTTTGATAATCTCAACATAAGTATCAAAATCACCATAAACTAGTCAACATAAATATGAATGCATGCAAATGACATAAGGGCTGAAACATAAAACTTCATATCATGTAGGGAACTTAAATTAGCACGTTAAGCTTGAGTGGAATGGAAGATATAGGAATATCGCTTTTACATGTCCACCTCTGTTTCCCATATAGCACACTAAACTTGTTGGTTTCTCCAATGAACCTTGATGGAAGTGTAACGATCCCAAAACATGCCCAAAAATGTGCCTCGAAAGTGCTTGAAATCATAATTTCCATATACCTCAAAACTCATGCGGCGATATCAAAAAATTCGACATCATATTCTTGTTAAGGGGGTCATATTGAGTGGAAAATAAGTATAACAATGATTTAAGAGCCAATGGTTAGCAATTTCAATTTTCCAAAAAAAAACAATTTCTAGTGAACTTTTTACGCCGCTAGCGCGGCGCGCCAAGGGAGCACACTAGTGTTGTTTTTTGTCCAATTTTTGTCTTCTGTCCAAGACTTTTATGTCTTGGGTGTAAGTGTTCTCAAATATGAAAATACCTATACTTAGCTATTTTTCGCCCTTATATCATTCTAAATATTTCCCAATACTCGTTTACACACTTAGCCAAATATTTTACTCCTAAACTCAAGTTTCAAAACTCTCTCTAAATCTAAGCATTTCCTCTCAAGCTATA
The DNA here is from genome assembly GCA_025642045.1 of Solanum sejunctum. Classification (NCBI taxonomy): domain Eukaryota; kingdom Viridiplantae; phylum Streptophyta; class Magnoliopsida; order Solanales; family Solanaceae; genus Solanum; species Solanum sejunctum. The sequence goes on along the minus strand of JAOTQJ010175041.1, from coordinate 8,233 downwards.
AGTCTCCATCTCCTATCATCAATAAGTTTATCTCTAAAGCTAAGCTATGTGGATTTCTTTCATGGGTTCTTTCACCTACGATACCCAAGCTCTCTTTATTCAAAATTGCATGATTTAAAGTTACTTTATTCATAGGTCTTATTAATTATGAAATTCACTATACACTATGTGGGTTTTATGAAATTGTGATTGCTTTACTATGTTGGGAGCTATGAATCCAAAGTCTATTATGAGAATTGATAGAGTGTCTTGATGTATATTGCTTGAGGGTGTTACTAAGTATCCATTGATGGATTATACTAATTATTCTAGCATGATTTCACTCTTGAATTATGTGGTTTTACCCTAGCATTAAACACCCTCTAAATGTTTCATAAAATGTTTGGTTGTGGACTCTTGAGGAATTGATGGTCCAATGCATGTCTTATGAGTTTCATGACTATATAATGATGAAATGATGATGGAATGATGATGACAAAGGTATAGACTCTTTCCCTCATATCTAACCTATCATGTACGTGTATGATGATGAAAGGAGTGTGTATATACATTTGATATTATCTCTATTACTATTGGGGATGACCAAGCCTACCTTGGGTGGTTGTAGGCCTTGGTAAGCTATTGAGGGATTGGTACCTTTACTGCCTATCTCAGTGGATAGTAGGCCTGGGTAACCTTGTTGGGGTTTAGAACCCATCAAACTTGATGGGGTTTTTGTACTCTGTCAACCTTGATGGCAATTTTGTATTTTGTCAATATCTGTAGGGGGTTTGTACTCTATAAAGCTCATAAAGGGGTTTCTATCTCATGCGCCTATCAAAAGGGGTGGAAAGGCTTGGCTTACACTTTATACTCGTATTATGTTCTATATAAGCACGGTTTTACTTTAAGCATCATTTGTACATGTTATATTATTGGTATGCTATTAATTGCTATGATTGTGCATTCTACCTAAAATGCCTACCTCTTATTGCATTGCATCCTATATACTTAGTACATTTAAACGTACTAACACATTCTCTATGCCTACATAATATCACCATGTAGGAATGGAGCACTGCTTGATTATCCACCTCCTCTATGTGGCTAGAGTGATTGTCTCCCAAGCTTGTTAATGAGTCCTCCTTTTTGAAGACGTTGCTTATGATCTCTTGCTTTGTAATAAGACTATCTTACTATTATTCTTGTATTGACTATAAGGGTGAGTCTGGTTGCTTGTCATGGTCCCAATTCTTATCTATGTAGTAGAGGTGTTGTTGTATATATTGCGTATCTATGCTATGAGTCTTGACTCTCTCGTCCATTGATGTTATGATATGAAAGCGTTACCTTAGCCTCGGTTGTTCCAACTTACTATTTCTTGTTGTACTCTATAGCTTCTGCGACCAAGGATGTGTATTGATATGCTATGTGGCTTGTTTGGGGTTTCTTCTGATTCTCTATATGTCGGTCACGTCTAGGCCCTGGCCTTGGGTCATGAAAAAGGTTTTATTAGAGCACTAAGTTGTTAGATTCTCTGAGTCTAAAACACTACGTTGATTAGAGTCTTATTATAGTTGTGTTGTGTGCCACAACTATGAGTAAGAAGCTATAAGACATTTTAAGTTCTCTGAGTCTAAAACACTACGTTGATTTGAAGTAAGTTTTCCCACTAACGATTATTCTTTGTTATGATAAATCATGCCTAATAAGAAGGGAAGACGAGCCTACATGCCCAAGGATAAACAAGCCAATAGAGAGCTGAAGATGCTCTCATGTTGCTTGCAGAAGTGGTGGCTAATCAAGAAAACCAAGGGGACCAAGCCTCTTGTACTCCTACACTTGCTTCTTGGGTGAGAGACTTCATGAGAATGAATCCCCCCAAATTCCATAGGTCAAATATGAGTGAGGTCCTTCAAGAGTTTATTAATGAAGTCTATAACATTTTATCCATCATAGATGTACTTTTGGGGCATTTAAGATGATTGGGTTTACTTGAAAGTCTCACCCATGAAATATGTGGTCCAGTTTGGGGAGAAGTGTAAAATAAAGCCCAAGGTTTATTGGGTCCTTATAAAGTTTTGAGGAGATTGCATATAAGTTGGAGCTGTGTATAGAGATGAATTTAGTTCACCCGGCTTTCCACTTGTCAATGTTGAGAAAGTGTGTAGGTGACCCAAGTACTACAGTGTCCTTAGATGTTGTGGGTGTTGTAGAAGATAATTTGACCTATGACGAGGTATGGTGGAGATTTAGGATTGATATGTGAAAAGATTAAGAAATAATGATATAGCTTTCGTCAAGGTACTTTTGAGGAACCAACAAGTTAAAAGTGCCACATAGGAAGCCGAGGCGGGCATGAGAAAGTGATATCCATATCTCTTCCACTCTACTCAACCTGAAGGTACTAATTTAAGTCCCTTATATGATTTTAAGTTTTAAGTTTCAACCTTTATGTCATTTTGCATGCAAGTTTAAGGTGATTTATGACCCTCATGTTGAGATTTTTTAAAAAAATAATGTTTAAATAAATTTGTTACATTCATGTTGGGCTGAAGTCTTCATGATTACTTCTCTTATGCATGTTTATTAGACATTCGAAGATGAATGTTACTAAGGGGGAGATATTGAAATGCCCCAAAAATGTGATTAGAGAATGCCCATAACAGTAATTTCTACATATCTTAAAATCCATGCGGGATATAAAAGCCCAAATTTGTTTCTTGATCAGGGGCATAATTAAGTAGGAAATGAGTATAACTCAGATTCTAGAGGACCCGTAGTGAAAATTAGTTATTGCTAATTTTCATAAAATAGTGTACATATGTGACTAGACCGCGGCATGGACTAGGCGTGAATTAATATTAAATTATCCTTCATATGGGTCTGCATCACGTATCAAATGTGGACCAATTCAACTTCTTCTTTAGTTTTTTCATTTTGGCCAAGGACATTTGGGTCATAGTCCTATGACCACATGCATGAAAACACCTAAACATAGAAAATTTTCAACTATATATCACTCAAGACCCTCTCAGAAACTTAACTAAATATCTCATTAAAATTTCAAGGATTTCAAGAGTAACATTTGGAACTCAAGTGTTCTCTTCAAGCTCAACCCAAGAAAATACAAGTTTGAGGTATATGGGTTCCACCCATTGGGTCCTTTCACCCATAGAGCCCAATCTTCCTTTTTATGGAAATTACATGTTTTCAAGTTGTATCCTCTATGAGTATCTCTTATTATGAATTTTGATCATAAATTATGTTGGGCTGTTATGAAATGTTGATTGATCATGCAAGTCTACTTATTTCAAGCTTATATTATGAATTAATTTTGTCCATTGAGACTGTGGATGTTTTGAGCTGTGAAACTGTGATCTATTGTTATATTTGATGATAGATTTCAAGGTATACTACAAAAGTGTTTTACTATTTATTGTTGGGTTGATTGATATTTAGTTTTCTAATATAATTTCACCTTTAATTACATAATTTTGAACTAGCATTATGAACACACCAAGTTTTTGATAAAATATCTTGACAAGGATTCTCAAGTTATTAATGATTTATTACTTGGTTTATAAGTCAAAGTGACTCTATGATGATTAAGACCTTTCTTGTATGCATTGAATTCATGAAAAGTATCTGTGGTATTGTATGTTGACCACACCTTGTTGGGGGTGACATGCCTAATCACCTTGTTTAGTGGGGTGCATGCCTCATTAACCTTGGGGGGTGACATGCCCAATCACCATGATGAGGGGTGGATACCTTGATCAAATTTTTAGAGGGGTGACATGTCCATTAACCATTTTGAGGGGTGTATTCCATGATCTCCTTGTTGGGGGTGACATGCCCAATCACCTTGTTGAGGAGTAGATATCTCAATCACCTTCCTAGGGGATGAAATGCCTTAGATTACAAGTAGAAGTTCACTTGGTCTATGTTAGTTATTGTCTCTTCCTATAGATGTAATATATATTTTGCAAAAATATGATTTATAAGCACATTTTACTTCAAGCATTGACTATGCATGCCATGTTGATATTAGACCTATCCATTGCATATGATTATGCACTTTGACTATGTTGGCTTATGTCTTTTTGCATTGCATCCTACATACTTACTACATTCAAACATACTAATGCATACTCTATGCCTACATGATGTTACCATTAGGGACTAGAGCATATGTCAATCATCCTGCACAAGGTTAGTTAGGTGCATTGGAGATAAGCTTTGGTGAGTCGTCAAGACTGAGGACACTATCTTTACTACTCTTTTCATGTTGAGGCTTCCTCATGTTTAACACTTTTTATTATGAGGGTGATCCTGGAGAGTGTCTTATCCTCCGCTCCAATCTATTTTAGAGGAGTTGTTATAATTGATGTACTTATGCCATGAGCTTGAATTTTGAATATTTTATGATTATCAAAGCCTTCCCTTTGTTAGTTTCCCTTTTTCATATCTCTTGTTGTTATCATTTTGCTTTCGCGACCAAAAATGTGTGATTGACATGCTAACAGGCTTGTTTATGGTCCCTTTGGGTTCCCATTTATCATATCACATCTAGGCCCTAGGCATAGGTAATGACAAGATTGGTGTCAGAGCACTAGGTAGTTAATGGTGCTCGAAAATCAAACACACTACTTCTATTAGAGTTCATATTCATGGTTATAAAGCGCGCCAAAACTATGAATGAGAGGCTATGAGGTGTTTAGGAAAATGTTTCAGTTTTTCATTGTCTATATCATGAGTTAGGTTAACTATAAGGCTTTTCCCCTAATGAATACTCTTGTTTCTTCTCAATCATGTCGATTCCAATGGGAAGACTAAGGAGAGCCCCTTTACCCGAGGATCAAGTGACCGCTCCCGCTTTGCAAGCTCCTCAAGATGCAGGGGTATCTCAATAAGAATTTCAAGATACAATCATAATATTGGCCCATACTGTGACCAAGCAAATGAAACAAAGGGCCGAAGACCCTCAAGCTCCTATATGGTCTCTAGGGTGAAAGATTTCACAAGAATGAACCCATGAGAGTTCCATGGATCCAAGCCAGAAAAGGATCCCTAAGAGTACATCAATGAGGTGTATAAGGTGCTATCTATCATGGGGGTCAATTCAGAAGAGATTGTGGAAATAGAGGCCTACCAACTCAAAGGTATAGTCCCAATTTTTGTTCACCCAATTGAAAGTTGAGAGGAGAGATGATGATGCTATCCCTTGGGAGGAGCTTAAAGCTATATTCCTTAATCGGTTCTTCCCTATCGAGCTAAGTGATGCTAACATGATTGAGTTTATGAACCTTAAGCAAGGTTCCATGAGTGTGAGGGAGTATGCCCTCAAGTTCAACAAGCTTTCCAAATATACCCCATATTTGGTGGTTGACCCTAGATCTAGAATGAAAAAACTTGTGTCGGGGGTATCCAACTTAGTTAATAAAGAGTGTCACACCACTATGCTAGTGAATAATATGGATTTGTCTCAGCTCATGACCTATGTCGAGCAACTAGAGGGGGAAAAGCTTAGAAATAAAAGAAGTGGTGAGTGCAAGAGTGCTCGTTTCGAAGGTGGTTTACAACATTCCAAGGGTGGTCAGTTTTGTCAAAAAGTTCTAAGGCCAAGGGTGGTCCATTGCCCCTAATAAGAGATTTGCTAATGATAATCCAATATTCAAAGGTGGTAATGGTGGGATGACACACCCTAAGTGCCAAACATATGGGAGAAACAATGGTGGCCCATGTTTGAAAAATTCTAATGCTTATTTTCGTTGCAGTGAAGTGGGTGACAAGTTTATTGATTGAATCATGCTTAAAATAAAGATAGAGATGGTCGTCCACAATTCTAATTTTTTAATGCGGCTCCAATAGTAAAAGTTGGCCAACAAGGGGGTGCTCCAAGGCAAAAATAGTTTCTATGCTCTTCATGAAAGACAAGGGATGGATAAGGTGCTCGATTTCATCACCAGTATTGTAAAAGTTTCTCATTTTCATGTGTATGCATTGATAGATCTTGGTGCCACTCTTTCTTTCATTACTCATTTTATTACCAAAAAGCTTTATGTGAGTCCAATATTGTTAATTGAACCATATGAAGAGTCTACCCCCAATTGATGAGTCTATTGTTGCTAAAAGAGTCTATATAAATTGTCCCTTGTTAATATTGCATGAAGACTTGCCTTGTGATATTGTTGAATTAGGTACGACGTATTTTGATATCATTCTGGAGATGGATTAGTTACATACATATTATGCTTCCATTGATTGTAGAACTCATAAGGTTAAATTCCAATTCCCTAATGAGCCCATCCTTAAGTGGGAAAGCCATGATGTGGTGGTCAAGTGTAGATTCATTTCTTGTCTTGATGCCCAAAAATTTATTTCGAAGGGTTGCCTTTATTATCTTATGAGGGTTGGGGATGTTGAGACCAATGTCCTTCCTATTGAGTCAGTTCCGTTGGTCAATGAATTTCTTGATGTCTTTCCCAATGAGCTTCCTACTGTTCCTCCTGAAAGGTAAATCGACTTTGGTATAAACCTCCTTCTAAATACTCAAGCCATTTTTATTCCCCATTACCGTATGGCCCCAACTGAAGGATCAGTTAAGGGATTTGTTGGAGAAGGGTTTTATAACTCCGAGTGAGTTACCTTGGGGTGTACCGATGTTATTTGTGAAGAAAAAGGATGGTTCTCTTAGAATATCCATTGATTACTGGGAACTTAATAGGGTTACCATAAGAACAAGTACCCTCTACTACAGATTGATGACATTTTTGATCAACTACAAGGGGGTAGTCACTTTTCTAACATTGATCTTCTATCCTATTAGCAACAAGTGAAGGTGAGAGAGTGTCATATTCCCAAGACAGCTTTTCGGACTAGGTGTAGGCACTTTGAATTTGTGGTTACGTCCTTTGGGTTGACTAATGCACTGATTACATTTATAAAACTCATGAATAGTGTTTTAAAACCCTACCTTAACATGTTTATGGTGGTCTTTATTGATGATATAATGATTTATTCATAGACTGAGGAAGAGCATATGAATCAGTTCAGGGTGGTATTGCAAATCTTGAGAGAGGTGAGGTCATTTGCTAAATATGAAAAATGTGATTTTTTGTTGGAAGAGGTTGCTTTTCTAGGAGATGTGAGGTTAGGTGATGGCATTAAAGCGGATCCTAAGAAGACAGAGCTGATAAGAAATTTTACTATACCCTTGACTTCATCAGATATTAGGAGTTTCTTGGGTTTAGCGGGTTACTACTAAAGGTTTGTGACTGATTTTTCTTCTATTGCTTCTCTTATTACAAATTTGACCCAAATGAAGGCAAAACTAATGTGGACCGTTGAATATGAAAAGAGTTTCCAAATTGGAAAGATAAGCTTATCTCTTCTTCTACCATGGCTCTGCTAGAAAGGGTGGAAGGGTTTGTGATACATTGTGATTCCCTAAGAATTAGTTTATGTTTTGATACAAATGGCAAGGTGATAGTGTCACGCCCCTAAGTCCCATAGGGCGTGCTGGCACCCGTTGCCGATCAAGCTTGGGAGAACCAACCTGTAACTATATGCTTTTTGTACATATTATAAGGGGTTCCTATGTTTGACATGTCTTTAAACAGACAAATAGTTATAACAAGCCATTGAAGCCACTCTGTCTAAAGTGCGAGACATGACTTCACTGTGGTGTACTTAGTCTACAAAGCCTCTAAATAAAGAAAAGCATCTGATAAGGGTCGGGACAGGCCTCGCCTCAACAAATTTTGCAATAAAACATGTAAGCTCTAGACATGTACAAAGCCCCGAAACAACTTGGAGATTGATGACAGCAGCTGAATATCCAGTACTCCTATTAAGGAGATCTCTAGCACATGTACCTACAACATGAAATGCAGGTCCCCCATAAGGGACGTCAGTACGGGATAATGTACTGAGTATCTAAGGTAGGATATACTGTATATATATAAAGTAACAACTCAAATGAAACCATGCGTCTGTGGAAGATCAGGGACCACCCTTAGTATACTGTGGAATCATGTCCTTTACGTCCTTTATATCACTTTACCTTTACTGTAAAATCTGTACTATAAAACTTATGCACAGCTGTAATCATATGAGAAACTGATCAGTGGTAACTGTATTGGTATCGTCCCTATGTTAGGTTCATAATTGACCCCCCTCGGGCTCCACCCATCAAACTGTATTGGGATCGTCCCTATGCTAGGTTCATAATTGAACCCCCTCGGGCTCC